>BPLR01004031.1:0-49071 GCA_021605095.1 Caerostris extrusa | reverse complement strand
ATATAGCTATAACGATATTAACCAGTAGTCTGTAATACAAGAGATTCCACTGCGACATTTTTTTTATAAATTCTTTCGCCAGAAAGCAAATCGATTCTCGTAAAAGAATGTAAATGCATCACCGTCGAACAATACCAAGCATATTCGACTTCTTGTGATCTGCTAATTCGTATACACATCCAGTGTTGATTTCTATTTCATCTTTTGTTATTTTACAATTTAAGAGATTTCTTTGAAGAAAATTCGAAGTTATCCATCATGAAGGTAACCTCAAGTCATGTATCATAAATGAGATCTACATCCATATATTTTCTCATAGAATTTTTCAATGCAAATGCCATTAAATTAGCTGTATACATATAATCCGGGACCTGAATGGCAGAATGTCTAGAGCTCAGTGCCACCAGGTTTTCCGGGTTCGAGTCTCGAGGATGCCATGGATGTTTGTCGTGGTTCGGTTTGGTTTGATTTGTCGCTCTACGGTCACCTTGTGCACACTTTAGACTAAACAGACCGGGACCTACAGTTTAAAGTGGTTTCGAACCACTACAAACACCCGCTAACCGCCGGGACTCGAGGAACCGAAACCTCTGATTTTTAAATTCGCCAGAGCGCTAGCCATTCATTCGAGGCCCCTTGTCAATGATTTGGAATCCACTTTAAGCTATAGGTCCCTGTCTCCATATGACTGTAAAGAGCGTCATGGAGCCAAGTCAGATTTCTGCCTGAAAGTGTTTCATCACAACAGAAGCTGCTCTCTTTTCCCTCCCTTCTATGAGACCATATGGGTCCTTGGAATTGGTCTAGGAACAGAACGGTCTAGAACAGGGGTCTCCAAACTTTCCAGCCTTGGGGCCATATTGTTTACTCCAGTAAGGCCAAGGCCAAAACCGTTTTTAATTTTTTCTGCCATTATTTATAATTTCTAGACCAGTCGCCTCAGTACGAGCTCTGAGCGAGCATATACTTGCCAACTACAAACTATTGTCAGTGAAAAATCCCAATTACAAAATCTCATTAGTATTTTTTTTTTTACAAGTGGACAGCCCGCTGTTCCTTCGCGTTAATTTAGCTTTTCCGTTCCTGAGGATTTTCTGGATAAAAATCATATGTTTGATTCAGGATATATACATTCCAAACATCGACATACATACATATGCGATACTCTTACCCCAACATAATTACAGAGGGTAACCGCGGGATGTTCACTAGTTTATAATGTTAGTGGGATTCATTTCAATTACTTGTTAGTTGTTATGCTTAAGTTAAATTTTCCGCGTATTATGCTTGCCATTAAGCTTTTACCTAGCAAGTCAATAAGAGCCTAGTTATTATCATTCTGTGTTTTTTATCCAACTTATTACAGCAACAATAAGCTATTCGCTGTCGTGGGCCGGATGGATGACACTGGCGGGCCGTAGTTTGGAGATTCCTGGTCTAGAATAACAGAAGCCTGTCCCCTTTCCCTCCATCTGTGGTAGATTACTCATGTGATGCACTGCAGGGCACTGAGGATTAGACACATATATAATCCGGTCTGTATGTAAACAATTCTTCTTCTTCTTCTTCTTCTTTGGCGCAACAGCCCCATGGTAGGTCAAGGCCGTCTACCTACTGGCAAATATTGAATAAATTATTTGTTCTAAATGAATTGAAGATTTTTTTTTTATTGTTTCAGTTAAATTCCCCCTAAAGTCTCCCGAAAGGCAGAGCTTCTTCAGCGTAATGAAGCCAAGTCTGACTTCTACCTACGGGTGTTCATCGCAGCAGAAGATACACCATCCTGCTTCCACGAGATCACACGCGTTCTTGGACTTGGTCTAGATGTTGCTGTCTACCAAGTGGGATAAGAAACAACAACAACAACACGTTTGGTTATTATTTTTGCGTTATCAATAAATAAAGTCAAGGTTCTTAACTAATAATTCGAAATAGTCCCCGATGCTTGTAAGGCAATATTACTTGAGGGGCGGTAATTCGCAAATAAATTGTTGATGATGAATTGTCCTTTTCGAAATATAGAAAAGGAATCATTTTTAACAAATCTTTAAATTGTTTTCGAAATAAATGAATATGATAATTTTGATCTGTTAAGATAATATCTGCATCTTCTTTTCACCAACATATCGACATAACATTTTATGACCTCGCACTATTAATCCTATTCAATTGGATGTTTTATTAAATAATGTAACCGTCCTTTCTACTACACACTGTAAGCGGCCTGGTGGCCAATTATCTAGCCTCTGATCTTTGGTACCACAGGCTTCAGGTTCAAATCCTTACGGTGGCATAAATATTTCTGAGTGGTTAGGACTCCACGTTAAACTGTAGGTCCTGGTCTAATTAACCTACAGTGTGCACAAAATGACTGTAGAGCGACAAATCAAACCGGTGTAAGTCTCGAGGCCTACTGACCATTTCTTCTTGAACGCCACAGACAGTGTTAGGTTCCTGTGACACCAAAGGCCAGAGAGTTTACCACTTGACCATCAGGCAGCAGATTCTCACCCGCGAGATGTACAGCGCAATCCGCACTTCTACTGAGAAATGTTTAGTTTTTAATCACTCATCAGAGAGTGTAAATATTATATTTTAACTCAACTCTGTGTAATAGTTGGCCTACAGATCCTCACCCGGAAAGGAAGTATATTTTGCGCATCCAGCGCGCACTTGAGTATCTTTATTTTCGGTTTGGGAGTGGGATCCTTCTACGAATGTATAATTATGTGTCTTTAAATGCGTTAATTATTGTACGTGTGCGGTATTTGTGCGTGTGTCAATAAAGCTGCGAGTTCTCAATCTGTGCCTCAAGTATTTCAACCCAACCTCACTCAGTTACAATCCAGAGTTGCTCCAAACCACAACCCTACTATAGGATAAAATTTTTTAACCCTGTATTCTTGAGAAAATTTCAAGCTTGCATTTATGCTTATTACTCTTTAAAAAATATATTTCAAAATTGCATTTTTAAATATATCTTTAAATATACGCAATATTAATAAAAAATATTATTATATAATTCTTTCAATAAACTGATAATTATTTTTTTTATCTAGAAATTATCAGATTTGTAAAGAATATCACTTAAAATTATCAGATGTGTAAAAATAGCTTGTTGCCGTCTGCCTTTCGCATAACTTGCAAGATAAATCAGTCATCAAATTTTCGCCAGATTACATAACCATAAAAAAATTTTTTTATTTATTTTTTTTTTTTTATAACTACTTCGTCTCGTATCTCGCGTATCTGTGTATTTGATAACGAACGAAGTTGGTGATGAAAACAAAACTTCTACGCTGTCATTTAGTTTCGAAATTAAACAAATATACTTTTAAAATAATATATAATTTTATATATTTAATGATAAATTTAAAACTATATTTACATTTATAATAAGAAAATATTTTCAAATCTCTTTATATTGAAACAATATAAAATATTAAATTTCAAGAAAAATATCGCATTTTATTCCTTTTAAACATTTAATAGAAAATCAAATATTTGTAATTCATTTTCAAAGGTTATCAGTCTTATTTTAATTCCTTCCTATTTTAAAGCTATTGTTATATTTAAAATTATTGTCAAAAGAATAGCTTAACATTTAATACCATCATATTAAAATAAAATGAAGATTCATTTATTTTCTGTTACAAATCTTCATAAAATTGTAACAAAGTTTTATTTTATGTATACTTTAAAGCCAATTAATTATTAATAACTGAGATAGATAAAAAAGAGTATTGTTGCTAAACAAATCAAATTTTCGCTAATTAAAATCTTTTATTGTTTTAATTATCTAGAATTTACGCAAACTAATTTCACAAACCCATTACCGCCTACTTTCAAAATAACGCTGAATAATTCATTTTCGAGAAATTAATATTTATTTTCTAGAACGAATTATTGCTTTCATTATCGTCTACTTAAAACTAATAAAAAAAAAATTATTAATAAGATTAAAAATAAAAATGAATAAAGGTTATCATATTAAATTTGCAAACATTCGGTTGTTTATTTTTGTATTGTGGGAAATATATTCAGAGAAATTTTGAAGATTAATTTTTAAACAATAGAAGGTGGAAAATTATTATATTCGTAACAAGATTATTTTAATTAGTTTAAAATGTCCCCATTTATTTAGTATGTTTTTAAATATAATTTATTTTATTATAATTTATTGTTTTAGGCCATATCAAATTACCAAAGGCCAAATAAGTTAATGTAGTTATTGTCTGGCATGAAAGGCAAAATATATAAATTAAGCAATTAATTTTAATATTATTTAACATAAATTGTTCAATTAATTAAAATATTATTTGATATAAATTGATCAATTAATTAAAATATTATTTGATATAAATTGATCAACTAATTTATACATTATTTGACATAAATTGATCAATTTAAATATTATTTGATATAAATTGATCAACTAATTTATATATTATTTGACATAAATTGATCAATTTTATTATTTGATATAAATTGATCAACTAATTTATATATTATTTGACATAAATTGATTAATTTAAATATTATTTGATATAAATTGATGAATTAATTTAAATATTATTTGATATATAAATTGATCAATTAATTTAAATATTATTTGATATAAATTGTTCAATGAATTTAAATAATATTTGATATAAATTGATCCACTAATTATATATATTATTTGGTATAAATAGTTGAATTAATTAAAACATTTTATATAGTATAAATTGTTCAATTAATTTAAATAATATTTCATATAAATTGTTCAATTAATTTAAAAATTATAATAACAGTGATGGTAGGCGCTAGACTATAGTCGATATAACATTTTTATGCGTCTATTCGCTGTCACAGAAGTCTGATGGCCGAGTGACAAGCGCTCTGGCGCTCAGCACCAGAGGTTTCGGGTTCGAGTCAAGTCGGTACCATATATGTGTTTGTAAGGGTTCGGAATCCACTTTAAACCGTAAGTTCCGGTTTAATAGGACTGTTGGGCGTAGGACTGACTACCCTACCCTGTAAACAAAAAACAATATTTCATTAATATCAATATTTAATGGCAAGTATAAAACAATATTTTCAGTTATATCAGAAAATATTTTAAAATCTCTATATAATGAAACGATTTAAAATATTTAATGACAAGAAAAATAACATTTTTAATTCATTTTAAACAATTAATAGAAAAACAAATTTTTGCAATTTATTTTCAAAGGTTATGAGACTTATTTTAATTCCTTTCTATTTTAAAGCTATTGCTGTATTTAAAATTATTGTCAAAAGAATAGCTTAACATTTAATGCCATAAATAAAAAAAAATTGATGTTCAATTATTTTCTGTAACAAATCTTCATAAAATTGTAATAAAGTTTTATTTTATGTATACTTTAGAACCAATTTATTATTAATAACTGAGATAGATAAAAAATAGTAATATTGCTAAATAATTGAAATTTCCGCTAATTAAAATCTTTTATTGTTTTGGTTATCTAGAATTTCTGCAAACTAATTTCTCAAACTCATTACCGCCCCACTTTCAAATAATTGCTGAATAATTTATCCTCAAGAAATTAATATTTATTTTTCTGGAACGAATTATTGATTTCATTATCGTCTACTTAAAACTAATAAAAAAAATTATTAATAAGATTATAAATAAATATTGATAAAAGGTTATGATATTAAATTTGCGAACATTCAGTTTATTTATTATTATATTGCAAAAATTATATTCAGAGAAATTTTGAAAATTAATTTTTAAACAATAAAAGATGGAATATTGTTATGTTCGTAATAAAATTATTTTAATTAGTTTAAAATGTCACCCTTTTTATTTATTCTGCTTTTATATATAATTTATTGTCTTAGAACATATGAAATTGACAAAGGCCATATAAGTTAATGCAGTTACCGACTAGGATGAAACGGAAAATATATAAATTGATCAATTAATTTTAATACTATTTAATTGAAGAATTAATTTAAATATTATTTGACATAAATTGTTTAATTAATTAAAATATTATTACTATAAATTGATATGACTTGATATAGATTATGATTTGATATAAATTGATAAACTAATTTAAATATTACTTGATATATGTGATCAATTAATTTAAAATATTTATAATAATTAAAATATTATTATATAACAGTTAATTTTGTTAGACTGCAGTCTACTGTCAGTATATTTAACATTTTTATGGGTCTATTTGATTTTAGGGAGGCCATCAGGCTGAGTGACTATCGCTCTGCCGCTCAGTACCACATGTTTCGGGTTCGAATCCCATCGGGGCCATGGATGTTTGTAATGATTCGGAATCCACTGTAAAGCGTAGGTCCCTGTCTAATATGACTGTAGAGGGTTTGGCGTAAGGCTAACAACCTTATCCAGTTAAATGAAAACACCTTTTGTTTCGGAATCTGCCACTAGGCAGATGGCCCTGGCCTACTCTAGGGCTGTTGTGCCAATGAAGAAGATTCGCTGTCAGGAGTTTATATAAAATTCTTAGAGGTTTAATCAGAATCAGGGGTCGATACAAAATTTTTCGGACATCTATGTGAGATCAGCGGTCTATATAACATTCTTAGGGGTTTATTCATTATAATGGGTCTATATAACATTCTTAGAGATCTAACCACGGCTAAGGATAGGTGTAATTATTTTAGAAGTTTATTCGGCTCCAGGGATGAATCAAGCATCTTTTATTCGTGATCAGCGATCGATATAATACTTTTAGGGATCTATTTGCAATCAGGCGTCGATAGAAAGCCATCGACAACATTACTAAATTATATACTTAGTTAACAGAAGTCTATAAATTTATATTTAAATATATGAGAGTTTGTTGTCGTTTTGTTATCTAAATTAAATTTTACGCTTTACACTTTATTTATCACTGTTATCTAAATATGTAATATTAAGGAGAATGTCATAAACAAAAACGACATTGAGTCGAGAGAATAATATACAGTCACTCAAAAAAGTATTAGGACATTAGCACGTAAAGCTATTTATAGAAATATTAATCATATTAAAACAAAAAAAATTAATTAAGAAAGGGTTTAACATTTAGTCTAAAATATATAAGCAAATTTTTCTTTACTATTTAAAAATTACAGTTTGATCAAACCTTTTAAATATAATTTAAAAGAAAGCAGTGTTCAAAAAAGTATTGGAAAGATTTTGAAACGAGAAATTTAAAAATATATAGCCCATTAATAAAATTTAATTTATTATTACTTTTTTAAACTATAATGTTAGATATTAAGTATCAACAGAAATTATTGTGCATGGAGCAATGGCTTAAAATAAAGATATTTCTGTTGATGTGTGAAATCTGGAACAATACAATGAATTACAATGAATGAATTACAATATACAATGAATTGATTTTCTGTTTTTCCAATGACTTATTAAAGTCATTGAAAATAGAAAATCAATTCATTATAGGACAAATCTTGAAGTTCAGTAAGTCTACTGTTTTTAAATATTATTCGCAGATTCAAAAAAATAATAATGTTGGAAACAAGCAAAGGTCAGGATGTCCAAGGACATTTAGCAAACGTTGAAAGAGATGGATTGTGGAACAAGTTTACATTGATTCAAGAACTAGCGCAGTAAAATTGACTCTGAAATGCAAAAGTAGGTTTCGAAAATCGGTAATTCCTGAAACTATCAAAAATGTTTCAAGACAACATAAACATCATGGCAGAGTATCTAGGAGAAAGTTCTACATCAGTAAAGCAAATCGGAAAGCTATAGTGGCACTTTCTTAAATGCAAGTAAAGCAGCCAACAGAATTTTATGAATGAAAGCAAATATAACATTTTCGGATAGGTTGGCAAACGAAATGTTTGGCCCGACACCAAATATAGCATTGTATATCAAAAATTTGCAACCTACTGTAGATTATGGAGGTAACAACCAATTAGTTTGGGGTTGCATGGCCCTCTGGTGTGGGAAACTTATAGATGGTGCAATGAATAAATATATCCACCTAGATATTCTCAAGCAAAATTTAAAGCACAGTGTGAGCAATCTCAAGACATTTTAACTTGTACCGACCTATTGATAACAACCCAAAACGTGCAGCTGGTATTTGCAATTATGGGTGATTTCAAATATACTGTATAATTATTATGATGATTCTCTATATAATTATTTATGTTTTCAAATATTATTCTCTATCTAATAATTAAAATTTTGAATCTAAAATATTTTAATCTTATATTAGATCTCAATGTTTAAAACGATAAAAAATAAAGGGAATAAATCAGAAAAAATGTTTTACATTCAAAATTCTGTTCATTACGAAAATAAATTTTTTCGGACCGAATAGTTCTCCCTAAATATTTTCTCGGAAGGCACTGCCGTCCTTCTTCAGCGACACGGAGCCAAGTCAGACTTCTACCTACAGGTGCTCCATCACAACAGGAGACCATTCCCTCCTTCCATGAAACCACATGGATTTTTGAACTTGGTCTAGATGTTGCTGTCCACCAGGTGGATAAGATTAAAAATTATACCCGTATTACCCGTATTTATTTTTCTTCTTTCTAACTCAACTAACTCAAATTTAACACATTTACATAAAAGCGAATTAATTGTTGAATAGGGTATTTTTTAATCTCATTTCTATTTATTTTATGATTTAACTTTTATGCTTCTTTAATTTCTGCATTCGTTTTAATCAAAATGCAAATGAGAAAAACCGAATTTTAGTATAATGGAGTTCGGAAGTTTTAAATTTATTGTCTTGTTAATGAATTATGTTATCTTGTACCATCATTCATAAAATATTCGTTACAAAAAAAATTGGTATCGTATAAAAGCACTATTTAAAAAAAAAAAATTAAAATATACACATTTCTCGATAAATGAACAGATTTCCCAGTAATTAACCCGGTAATTGAATTTCCTGACAATAAACTTCCTTTATTTAATTTACATTACTGATAATACAAATGATTACTACTTTTAATAGGATGAATTTTTGTGTTCATATAAAAAAAAGTTTTTAATTTAAAATATTTTTATGTGAACTAAAAACCATAATACTTGTCATTAGATTTAAAATATAAATTTGTACTAAATACCTGCTATATATTCGATCTGTCATGTTAAAATTTACGTGATTCATTAAATGAACTTTAGTAACATTATTCAATGTTATTATAAAAAATGATATTTTCATTTTAAAATAATATTATTTTTCATGAATATTGACATAATTTTTTACCAAAATTAAAAATATTAATTTCTAATCAAATTTGCTGAATTTTATATAATGTAAAAAAAAAAAAAGTTCCTGATCTTCTTATATGAGCTTTATGATAAACCTTTTTACAATACTTATCCTAATCCTCTATCTCTATTGTAATTTATAACTGGATCATGGTTCATTGTGATTGGTACATTAATCCGTAATTGGATCTTTGTGATTAGTACATATATGAACTTATTTTTAATTTAAATAGCTTTTTCAGATATTGAAAAGAAATCAATCTAAGATTTAAACAAGCATTAATTGTTTCAAAATAAAAATAATAAATGTGTAGTTTTAAATAATTCTGGAAATCAATTAATTAAACCAATTTTCTCTCTGTGATTTAATAAAAAATTCTCTCTAAAAAAGCTATTAAAGTTAAATAATAAATTACTCTGTGAGTTAAACTGAGCGTCAAATACATTAAATCTGACATCTTTCGTGAAATACGTCGCAATTTATTTTTAAAGCTCAAATATTCAGAGTTTCTACATTTTGTAAGCAAATCAAGCTAATAATAACTATTGCAACACATTTGCCAATAAATAAGCTATTGCAACTCAAAACCAATCTCTATCAACTCTTCCAAAATCGATTTGTCGACAAAAAAAAAACACTTTTTCCAGAAAACGTCGTTTTCTATCCAGTTCCATGTATGCCCGGAGCGAAACCGTGGGATCCGGAAAATATTCCTGGAAAAATACTTCTACCATTCCCCCGTTTCTCTTAGAGGATGAGGAAATGAACCTCTTACAGCGTGCGATGTGCCCACCCACATAGAGGATTCTTTTGGAGGAAAATTTCCCAACTTCCTCTTTCAAGTTATAAAAAAGAAGAGAAAAAATGTCAACTCACTTTATAAGTAAATACGTAGTCGAATCTTGTGAAATTAGCGTGACGAAGGAGTTGACCTTTAAAACAAATTTATTGCTGAAGATTTATATTTTGTTTTGATGCGTTTCAAGTAAAAGCGCATCAAAACATCGTTTAATTATCGATTAGTAGATAATTAAACCAAATGTCAGTCAATTTATTTAGATAACTTCTTTATAATAGTAATTATCGATATTATTGATAGTTGTTTAATTATAATTTTTTTAATTGTGATCTATAAAATCTGACTTTCGGTGCCACAGATTTCGGGTTTGAGTCTCCCGGCGGTGCCATGGATGTTTGTTGTAGTGGTTCGGAATCCATTTTAAACCATAGGTGCCAGTCTAATATGATTGTTGGACGTAGGGCTGACAACTCTACCCAGTAAAAAGAAAACATCTCCTGTCTCGAAATCTGCCAGTAGGAAGGCAGCCTTAGCCCACCATGGGTGGCCCACCAATGGTGATGATAATCTATAAATTATATGGGTATTGTTTTCGGAAGCGGAGTCTTCGTTTCTTTGGCTACTTTTTAACATTTCTTACTGTTATTTTTACTTTCTTTCACGAGATATTCTGTTGTTGTTATTGTGTCTAATCCTCATTGTCTTGCAGTGTGGGATGGATATCCCATAAGTTATCATGGATGGAGGGAAAGGGGCAGCTTCAGTTGTGATGGAGGTTACAGTACGTATGAATACAAATAGGATATATATATCCTATTTGTATCTTTTCGAAAAACCGTTGGTTAACTTGTGTTAAAATTAATTTTTAAATTTGAACTAAAAAAAATGAGTCAAATATGTCTTTTCCAAAATGAGTCAAATGTGAAGGACATTTCGAATGATAATAGCAGCGATGTATTAATAGTGATCTCAACAAAGTTTTTAGCCATAAATCATATAACAATAGTTCTGATTTTAAAGTGGAATCCGAATAACTAAATGAGTGATTCCATAATAGAAAAGATAAATGAAACAGGATAAAAACTCATTCATCATAATTCTAACTACGCCTAATTTTTAATTTTAATTATAAAATTTTTGAAAAAAACTGAATTTAAAAAAATCCTTTACGGACTTAATTATAAATAGCCAAGATAACACTATTATTAGAAGAAAAATCATTGATGTAAGCCTAACGTATACTGTCTGTTTTGTTTTATGAACCCTATACATAACTGCAATTATTTGTGAAATAAAAAACGAAACCAGTTCATGACGTTTACGTTAAGCTAGAATGATTTACAATTTGCATCGTCACTCTTGATATCGATGGGATTTTCCCTGCCACCAGATCACGTGCGGTAATGAGACGAAACTAAAAGAAGGAAACTGTTTTATTAATAAATAGTCGACAACGTGTTTTCAGTCGCCCTCTTTAATGAGGTCAACTATCTGCTAAAAATTTTCTCAAAGATTAGTAAGCAGATTAAAATGGAAAGCGGAAGTAAACAAAGGGTTAAGAGTGAATGTAGTAGTCTGTGAGAGTAGATAGCTAATTATAACTATTCTGATGATAAATTGTTTATGTATTGATCTAAAAAGGTATTTTAAGGTAATATGAGAGAGAATTTGTTTAATTAAGATACTCACAGTGTTTGATCATTAATAATAAGCTATCAAAAGTTATGCTGTTGTTGTGTCTAATCTTCAGGGTCCTTGGGGATGAACATTCCAGGAGTAGCCTACTCTAGGATGAAGGGAAGGAGGGGGGCTTCTGTTTTTGATGGAGCACTCGTAAGTACAAGTCTGACTTGACACCGCGTTGCTGAAGAAGGGAGAGTCCTTCCGAGAGGACCTTTTAGAGGGAACTACAGCGCATTAGACTATCGTATGGAAGACTGGCAACTGGCGTACCGATTACGGAGTACCAACAGGGGAAATACCCCTTAAACCTCCTCATCTTAATTCATAAATATACTTTTTAAATTTTAATTGGCTGCTTAATTAATGTTAGTAGAAATACAAGATAAAGTTTCTAAAAATTCAAGTTAAATGGTACTCAAAAAAAAAAAAGAAAAAAATACTAATAATAAAAAGTAAGATGCAAAATAAAAGAAATAAAAGTTAAACTTAAATTCAGTACAATTAGGGACGTATGGAAGAAAACTTGGAAAAATTCCACCAGGTAGTCTCGACTCATGAGGCAAGATGCTGAACATCGCAAGCGCCATAAAAGCCTTCTCGTTTTTGAACAATGTCAACAACAATGCCGCCAGCGGACTGGGCCTAAGTCCTTATGCTCACCAGAAAGGCACTTTGTCACTGAGCCACGTGTCGGGCATCCAAAGTTCTTCCTTACTTATTTCTGGGAGAATGTATTTAAAAGAATAAAAGACAATTTATTAAATAAAATTACTTCTTTCCTTTTCAGTCATGTCACAGGGCAGATCAACTAAAACTATATCATCAATATATACTAAACCATTTTGTAACTATTAATTGCTGCTAAAAAGCTATTTTTCACTGCGGAATTTTCGACCACATTCATAAAAAAAAATCCCAGTTTTCGACCTTTAATTAGCCAATGCTATATTGATTAAAATTAGTTTTCAGAAATTAAAGTATTCTAAGTATTAGAACTATTGCTGAATTTTTTTTTTTTTTTTTAGTTGTTAATAACTTTACGAATTTATTATGAATCGTTACGAATCTATTTTGTGGAAATCTACCTTTATTAAAACCTGATGATCACGATCAATTGAAAGCAAATATTTTTATTAAATAGAAACATAAATCATTGATTAAGAGCAATTGTTTGCATTAACGTAAATAATGTTGTTTTTACTACTAATAAAAAAATTTTATTTTGTTAATAGTAAATATTTGCTCCAAATAAATAGTTGTTTTTTGAATTTCTGCAATTTACCAGAAAACTAGTACCATGTATTGAATTGATCAAAGGCATACTTGTATTTTAAGTTTGTTAAAATAACGAATTTTACGGTATATATTGAATGAGCATATTGTAAATTAGTTGAGTAATTTTCGCTATACAAGAGATCAAAAAACAATTTTTTGTAAACTGTGAAAGTTATCTTCTTATCAGGGTGCGCAGAAGATCTATCTCCGTGGTGCACCTGGTAACACTTTTAGTGGCTAAAAGATCTGCAACTTGGCATTATTGTTAGATTAATGAACTCTGTTTCAGTATGTTTTGTTGTATTTGTTGTATTATTTTGTTGTTGTTGTATGTTGTATGTTTTTGCTGTAACTGTTCATAATGTGCCATTAGAAATGAAAAAAAAAATATAAAAAATCTTTTTATCAAGATAATGATCCTAAGCACACGGCATCTTGTGTCTCTATAATTGTCCACAAGTTCTAAAAACACCATCAATCACCGAATTTAAATCCAATCGAATACATTTAGAGAAAAATTAACCTCCATTTTTTACGAAAATATGACCTTAAAATGAAAACAGAACTAAATCAATTAAAACACTGCAAGTTAAAAAGCTATCATGAATCTGCAGGTTATCTTATTAAACACTAACTGACCGAAATATTCCAATATTTACTAATCTCTAGAAAAAAAATTTCTAAATATACAAATACTTTTGTGAATTAATTGCTTGATTGATTAAAGGTAATTTTTTGTAACTTTTTGATTATTGATTTCGAAAAAAAAAAAGTACTATGTTCTTCAAATATTTAATGCAGTTTAAGAAAAATTATAGATGTTATTAAAAAAAATCTCATTCTGAATTATTAATTTTTGTTAATGGATAGAACAGTATTTCAGTGAAATTCGTAAGTTTTCTAACACTTCTGGGTGTCAATGTATAATCTACTTAAAGTGTGAAACATATCCACACTTATAATAGTTTCCTTTATATCGTAGCATTTTTTTTCTCACTGGAAGAGTTTTTGGCATTTAGATCCTATGAGAAAGGAATATTTGTTATTTGACAAGTATATAATAAATCTATCACTCAAATTTGGCAGCAGACGAGTTACCTTTATTGTGATTAATTATATTACATGCAATTAGCGTTTTGTACTTATGATAACAACCTGTCGCTCAAATCTGATAGCAGATATTCAGTGTCATGGATAATGAGACCTCATGAAATGAGCGATTGCAAGTGTGATCTCCACAGGTCGAAACAATTACAGATGGAATATGGACGACGCCATGAGTTATTCCATCGTGATCGTGATAGACCATGAACTGAGAAAGTGTTTATTGAAATGAGAAGTGAGGGAAGCTGATTGTCTTGAAAGAGGATTTTGGTGAAGAAGAGAAAGAGAGAAATGTTTTTTATTTTCTCGAAGTGACTAAACAGGCCGGAGTTTCCGTCAGTTTTTCAAAGTAAGCAATATTGTAGATACTTATATTACATGCAATTAGCGTTTTGTACTTATGGAGAACAACCTGTCGCTCAAATCTGATAGAAGATATTCAGTGCCATGGATAATGAGACCTCATGAAATGAGCGATTGCAAGTGTGACCTCTACAGGTCGAAACAATTACAGATGGAATATGGACGACGCCTTGAGTTATTCCATCGTGATAGTGATAGACCATGAACTGAGAAAGTGTTTATTGAAATGAGAAGTGAGGAAGCTGATTGTCTTGAAAGAGGATTTTGGTGAAGAAGAGAAAGAGAGAAATGTTTTTTATTTTCTCCGAAGTGACAAAACAGGCCGGAGTTTCCGTCAGTTTTTCAAAGTAAGCAATATTGTAGATACTTATATTACATGCAATTAGCGTTTTGTACTTATGAGAACAACCTGTCGCTCAAATCTGATAGCAGATATTCAGTGTCATGGATAATGAGACCTCGTGAAATGAGCGATTGCAAGTGTGACCTCTACAGGTCGAAACAATTACAGATGGAATATGGAC
This sequence comes from Caerostris extrusa, assembly GCA_021605095.1. Lineage (NCBI taxonomy): Eukaryota > Metazoa > Arthropoda > Arachnida > Araneae > Araneidae > Caerostris > Caerostris extrusa. The sequence goes on along the minus strand of BPLR01004031.1, from coordinate 34,072 downwards.
GACGCCTTGAGTTATTCCATCGTGATAGTGATAGACCATGAACTGAGAAAGTGTTTATTGAAATGAGAAGTGAGGGAAGCTGATTGTCTTGAAAGAGGATTTTGGTGAAGAAGAGAAAGAGAAGAAATGTTTTTTATTTTCTCGAAGTGACTAAACAGGCCGGAGTTTCCGTCAGTTTTTCAAAGTAAGCAATGTTGTGGATACTTATATTACATGCAATTAGCGTTTTGTACTTATGAGAACAACCTGTCGCTCAAATCTGATAGAAGATATTCAGTGCCATGGATAATGAGACCTCATGAAATGAGCGATTGCAAGTGTGACCTCTACAGGTCGAAAACAATTACAGATGGAATATGGACGACGCCTTGAGTTATTCCATCGTGATAGTGATAGACCATGAACTGAGAAAGTGTTTATTGAAATGAGAAGTGAGGGAAGCTGATTGTCTTGAAAGAGGATTTTGGTGAAGAAGAGAAAGAGAGAAATGTTTTTATTTTCTCCGAAGTGACTAAACAGGCCGGAGTTTCCGTCAGTTTTTCAAAGTAAGCAATGTTGTAGATACTTATATTACATGCAATTAGTGTTTTGTACTAATGAGAACAACCTGTCACTCAAATCTGATAGCAGATATTCAGTGTCATGGATAAAAAGACTCATGAAATGAGCGAATGTCTGTGCGACCCCTTGTGACTCCGTGTATCACGCCGCGTGATAATTAAGGTCTCCGCAGACCAGGCAATTAGATTCGACGTAGACTTGAGAATTCTGAAAAATCTCTGACCTTGAGTGAACTGTACTTGTGATTTATTCGTGCACTTGTGATGAAAAATTTTATTTTAATCTTTATTTCTTTGTATAATATATATATATATATATTGTGCTTGTAAATAAAATTAAAGTATTCCCATGAATCTGAAAGTCGCCCTTTTTTTGAAGCCATTGTAGGTCTAATATAGCCGAGAAGTTACAATATTTTGAATGCTTTTTTTTAATTATTCATTAAAAGATGGAAATATTATTTTATATTCTTGAATATTCGTTTAAATTCTTATTAACTTCACTATGCAAGTCACATAGATAAACAATTAAGCAAAGTCTTATTTAACTCATTTTTCAATTCCTCAGAAATTTTATTTTCCATATATCAATTTCGTAAAACTTTTAATATAATAATGTACAAAATATTTTATATTTACTTCCATTTATTAATAATTCAACAAAAGACTATTTTTTTTTTATTTTTCGTTTTACCAAACGGTAAGTTAAAATAGGCGAGAAAAGATTGTTAAATCTTTCGGAAAATGTTCTCGAATAAAAGGGTTTCCATATTTTAGAATATTCTTCCATCCGAAAATGTGAAATTTTATTCGAAAAAAAAATTCGTAGCTATGGGAATTCTTCCAAAATAAATACAGGTGCTTTGACGCCAACTAAAAATGAAATATTTGTCGACTTTTTACAGACAGACTCGTTATATCTTTTGGAATTCGCTCGATAGTTCGCTTTTGCAAAAATTTTCTTTTTTTTTCCCAAAATATAAAATATTGCATTTGTCGAAATGTTACTTTAAGCAGTCGTGAACTTCTACATTATTTGTTATAGACGAAATATAATTAATGATGAAGTAAATACAATACATTATTAAATGAATTAATGAAATATAAATAATAAATATATTTTTTTTCCTAATGCAGCTGGCAAACACTTAGACAGTTGACTTGGATACATTAAGGCAAGCGCTGCACCGACGTTACTCACTTAGCACAACCCAGCAGGTGCATGTAGCTGGAAGATAAGCTACGGACGCGAAGTAACAATACCTCCTCAACGATCCAGTTAGACCGGGATTTACGGTTTAAAGTGGATTCCGGACCACTACAAACATCCATGGCACCACCGGGACTCGAATCTAAAACTTGTGGTACCGAGCGCCAGAGCATTAGCCGCTCACCCATTCAGGCCCCTATAAGAAATAATTTTAAAAATTAGAAAAATAAAACGAATGTGTAGTGTGTAGGTTGTGTAGCTGGATTGTAACTGGGTGTGGTTGTGTTGAGATACTTAAGGCACAGGTTGGAGAACTCGAAGTTGTATTGACACATGCACAAACACCACACGCGTACAATTAGGGACATACAACATTTAACACTTTTAAAGACCTATAATTATATATTCGTGAAAGGATTCCATTTCTAAGCCGAAAACCCAATACCCATCTACGTGCTGGATGCGCGAAATGTACTTCGTGTGCTGTGAGAATCTGTAGCCTAACTGTTATACAGAGTTGCATTGAACATATTTCCTCTCAGGATGAAAGAAACGTTTCCCAGTAGAAGCGCGTGTTGCGCTGCACTTCCTCTCAGGGTGAGAGTCTCGAGATCTACTGATCATTTCTCCTGAACTACACAGAGAACACTCTTGCAGTGTGTAGGTGGAAGCGAGGTTACAAAAGTAAATCAATTAAGATAATTTTAATTTAATTAATTTTATTTTATATTATTTTTTTTTAAATTAACTAAGATAATCTTAATTATTTATTAACAAATAAAAAAAAAAATTATAAAAAATATATAAAATTATTAAAAATATTAAAAATATAAATTAATAATAAAAAAACAATTATTAAAAATATAAGTCATTAAAATTATTAAAAATTATAATTAAAACGGTAGAATAATTTTACATGCCCTTTAATTAGGCACATCTAAATATAAATACATTATAAAGTAATATTAATTTAAATTTTATTATTTAAATTATTTATATTGATAAAATTATTTGATAAAAAAAAATAATTCTTTTTATACATAATAGCAGATAAAAAAAAATTTTCGCCCTTTTTTCTTCTGTATTATGTTTTTAATAAAATAAATACAGATAAAAGTGTTTTTAAAGCAAATAATGTAAGAGCAAAAATCATCATTATTCTGCTTATTATTGAAAAATCGACGTAAGTTTCATAAGTAAGAGATTATTTTCTGCAATTAAGTAGGATAAATAATATTTTATTGGTATTTAAATGATATTAAAAGACCATCAATTAAATAAGCAAAATTCAAGGACATTTTAAAATTAAAAAACGATTTTTATTTCAAATGTATATTTTTTCGATATAAAAAGTTTTTTAAAAAAAAAAATTTGAATTTTATGAGAAATTATTTTTAGGTTTTAATCTTTTATGTGAATTTATTTTCCATAATTGTAAAAATTTTGAATCATTTAAGCAGTAGTCGAGGTGTAGTAATAATAACTAATTCAAATCATACTTGTATCAGCGCTGTGATATTAACATAAACTCTAAATGCTTTTATTTCTTAAATGCTTAAATTTTAAGTAAAGATTTCAAATAGAAACAAAATACATTATTTTTAAAATAATAGCAAAAGAAAAATAATTAACATTAAAATGGCATATTTAAGTATATATGAAAGAAAGAATTAAAATTTGTATTTAGATAAAAATTTAGATTTAAAATTTTTATTTAGATTAAAATTAGATTTTATTTTTAAAATTTTTATTTAGATAAAAATCATTTCATTTTAGATTAAAATTAGATTTTATTTTTTAAATTTTTATTTAAATTAAAAATTAGATTTTATTTTTAAAATTTTTATTTTAATTTTTTTTTAATTAAAATTTGTATTTTAATTAAATTAAAATTTTTATTTTTATTAAAGAAGAATTTAAATATATATTTAGGTATATTTAATTGAATATATGAAAATAATATAAAATTTTGCACATGTATTGATGTAAGAAAAAAGTTTCAAAAACTAATGACAGAAATATCCAAGCAAAATATATGTATTCAGAAATTAAAAATTTCATTACTGAATTTTATTTATATTTTTATGGTATTATTTAATTTAAATTTTTGTATAACGAATTTCGTTAATAAAAACGATTCCATTTTAATCAGACGATTCATCAAATCGATTAAGTTAATCAAAACAATTTTATTTTAATCATACAATTCATTAAATTGATTTCGCTTATTAAAACGATTTCATTTTAATTAAAGGATTCATCAAATCGATTTCGTTAATCAAAACAATTTCATTTTAATTAAAGGATTCATCAAATCGATTTCGTTAATCAAAACGATTTCATTTTTAATTAAAGGATTCATCAAATCGATTTCGTTAATTAAAACGATTTCATTTTAATTAAAGGATTCATCAAATCGATTTCGTTAATCAAAACGATTTCATTTTAATTAAAGGATTCATCAAATCGATTTCATTTCAATTAAAGGATTCATCAAATCGATTTCGTTAATCAAAACGATTTCATTTTAATCAAACAATTCATCAAATCGATTCCGTAAATTAAAAACGATTTCTTTTAATCGAACGATTCATCAAATCAATTTCCTTAATTAATAACGATTTCATTTTAATTTAATGATTCATTAAATCGATTTCATTAAACGAAACGATTTCATTTTAATCAAACGATTTATCAAATCGATTTCGTTAATCAAAACGATTACATTTTCATATAAAAATATAAAAAATATTTTTATAATCTCATTTATTTAGAACACTAAAACCGCATTCCGTTCAACTTCTTCATAAAAGAAAATTATTGCTTACATTCTGAAATTTTAGAACATGTTCTTTTCTCAAGAATGCCATCTAATAAGAAAGAAAAGAAGGTTATTTAAAAGTGCAACAAAAATATTCTTTCTCTCGAACGAGTAAAAACAGCACAATTTTAAGCGATTCAACTTGGAAAATGTGGTTGCAGCTTCAAACACCGCAAAATGATTATTTTCGAGCTTATATTTTCGTTCTGTATCTTCTATCTTGTTTATGAGAACACACGCAAATTTAAATGACAAAGCAGCAAGAAAATAGCTCCTTGGTTCTTATTTATTTATTTTATTTCTTACGAAAAAAAGAATGATTTATAACCAAATCCCAACTCAAAGCAGCTTAAAATATTATTTTATTAAAAATAAAAACTAAAGAATTCATGACTCGCTAAATTCTTAATATCATGATTCCTTTGTTTGAATAATAAGTCAATAAAGACTTAGGATCATCAATTAAGGTTTAAACATCATAATAAGATTTTCTGGGTGTTTCAAAATAATTGAGTTTTAAAAATTGTAAGAGCTATAACTAAAATAACGCAAGTCAAATTTTCAAAAATATAACAGGGTCTGTTTTAACATCTCTCGGAAGTTTGATATGTAATAGTAAATAAGATATTTCTGAAGTTTACATGTTGTTTTACTATGCACGAATTATTCATGATATTTTTTTAGATATGGGACTTTTAATGTTTAAAGTATTTCAAATTAAAATACATTTAAAATAGCAATTTATACAACACCAAAAATATTTTTCTTTAAAACGAGGATTAATTTAACAACGAATTTCAATCTTTTCAGTTATGAAGTTTGTGTTTTGTTAACATTTATGTTGTGTTGTACGTTGTTTACATTTGTGTTGCATGTTGTTAACATTTGTGTTTTGTTACATGTTGTTAACACAATGCCCTTGATCTTTTATCCAAATATTTATAATCTTTTTTTAATTTTTGCAAGCATTTGAGTTTAAAAACAGAAAAGAGCGATTCGATTATTTATTAGGGTGCTAGTCAGGCTTACGCGGCGCAATACAATTTTAATTATCATTGTGGAATTTTTTTTCATATAATTTTTCTTATGATATTGGATAATTTTAAATTTCAATGATTAAAAATTAAAAATAATTTAAACATTTCCGAAATTACCGTTATTTCCTAGTACACCACTGCGTTTGAATCTGTTTGATTTTGCGACTTGCCAATTTTCAGCGCGGAACTGATCGGTCTATACTAAAGACAAAGTGTGATTTTCAATCTCTTTGTTTTAAGTTCACTGTAATTTACACATGACATATATCTATGTAGTTAGTTATTGATTTTTAAAATTAGTTATTTATAAAATTAAATTGTTTTTGTAACTGATAACTCATCAAAAGTAATAAATAAATTCGCAGAATATTATACTTTTCATATGCTTAATAACTTAATAATATAAATATGCAAGTAATGAAGATTCAAAAATAACAAAGAATATAACGCATGAGAAAAAGGTTATAGTATATTCCCATTTGTATGATACGGTAAAGGCTTAAGTTATGCATGAATAGATTACACTTTGTATAATACTGACTACTGAATTTTTTGAAATTTAAATTATATATTAAATTAAGATTTTAATATTTTTGTAAATTTTTTTATAGTTAGTATATGCATTAGCGCTCTGGCGCTGGGTGCCGCAGACTTCTGGTTCGAGTTCCGAGGGTGCCAATGATGTTTGAAGTGGTTCGAAATCTACTTTAAACCGTAGATTCCGGTCTAATGTAACTGTAAAGCGTTGGGCGTCGGGCCGAAAACTCTACTCCGTAAAAAGAAAACATCTCCTGTTTCGGAATCTGCTAGTAGGGGACGGCCTTGGCGCACCATGGGGCTGTTGTGCCAATAATGATAATTATGATAGTACATGCATTAATATATAAGAAAATATATTATATACTTATGCATATTCTTTATACATATCTAATAATACATTAACTGGATCCATTAAAAAATTATTGTTTTTCTGAAATGTGCCTACATTTAAGTATTTCGTGAGCCCGCAAATATTTTATTCTGCTTTACTTAGTTTTTGTTGTATACCTGAAAATTCGTATCAGAATCACTTTGAAACTAAAAAGAGTTCACGAACTGTGCGTTACTGATTCGACTGAAATTTATATCGTATGTGCAATTTACTCCAAACTAGGATTCTAACCGTCTCCATCATAAATTTATTTCATAAGTGGAATTTTAATTGGTTAACGTAGAGGGACAAACTTCCAAATAATTTTCCAGAAAATTGAGTTAGATAAATTTAACTGCTCTGAAATTATCAAAGACAAAACAAGCACAAAACAAGCAATGGTTAATAATGGTTAAAATCGCAAACAAGTTCTCCGAACACTTTCATTGCCAACCTCGCTTCTCTTTGATAATCTCTTCTATAGAATACTGACAATAGACTGGAACCTACCATCACTATTATTATAATTTTTTAATCAATTGAATAATTTATATTAAATAATCTTTAAATTAATTGATCAATTTATATCTTGTTATATTTCCATAAGTTATACTCATTTAAAGCAACGCAGAGAAATTATGTTTAGTTAAAAAGGATTATATTTAATTATCTGATTATGAAATATTAGAAGCAGAAAAAATGTTGAAATAGCCAGGTTGATATCCATAATAGAATCAATATGTTTGAGGATATGCAGAAAGAACACTTTATGAAGTCCGAGTTTTGTATGAATAGGAATTTTTCATTCCATCCACTGGAAAATAGGCTCTGTTCACGTTTTGGAAAACTGTTCATTTTATTCTATTTTTATTCACCGAGGAAACATAAAATCTTCTTAGCTTTCTTATACGACATTTTTTTTTTTTTATTTCTTAATTCTCTTTTTTTTACTCTTCCTTTTTTTTTTTTCTCTTGTAACTTTTGTTTTGCTAAGGCAAGGAAAGAGGGTTGTAGTTAATGGAGTAAACTTATTTTTTAAGTTACAAAACTAAAGAGTTACAAAAATTCTTTTATCAAACAATGCAAAAACTATTCTGAATTCTTCCCGAATAAATTACTCCAATCAGGATTTTTTTTTATTCAGTTTTCTATTCAGGTAGAATATTCTGCGTCTATTCCAATTAATAAAATGTTTCTTGTCTTATAAATTTTTTTATTGTGATTTGTTACATTCATAAATATGTTTCCAGTATATGAAAATAAAACAAAGCAACAGTAAAAGTTAATGTTTACTAAGGCTTTCTTTAGGTAAAAACCCGGAAAACTCCCAACAGGTAGCTTGGCTATCGATGCCAGACGTTTTTACACTAGATGGCACAATCGCTACCGAATCTACTCATTTTTAAAAGCAGTGGTCGTTGTAATCACTGGCCGTTGTCCCTGACCATAATCACTGAATCGTTGTAATCAGTGATCGTTGACACATTCAGCTGATTCCAACCAGATCTCTTCTGCATGTTATTTTACGGTGTAGCATTTTTTTTTCACAAGAATAGTTTTGGCATTCCATTCTCAGGAGAGAAATGTAAATTCTTTGATAACTACATAATATCAACCATCACTCAAATTTGACAGCAGACAAGCAGTGTTGTGGGCAGTTATATTACGTGCAATTAATGTTTTCTACTAATGAGAACAACCTGTCACTCAAATCTAACAGCAGATAATCAGTGTCATGGATAATGAGACCTCATGAAATTAGTGATTGTTTGTGCGGCCTTCACATGTCGAAACAATTACAGATGGAATATGGACTGTACCATGAGTTGTTGTATCGTGATGTGTGATAGACAATGGCCTGACGAAATGTCATGGATAATGAGACCTCATGAAATTAGTGATTGTTTGTGCGGTCTTCCCATGTCGAAACAATTACAGATGGAATATGGACTACACCATGAGTTGTTCCATCGTGATGAGTGATAGACCATGGCCTGACGAAATGTCTTGGATGGATCGACGGATTTTCTTAAAGGGAGGTTTTGGAAAATAAAGGAGAGAGTTCTGCGACGAGTCGTCAAAGAGTGTTGTTTTTTCTATTTTTCTCGGAAGTGAACAGAACAGGCCATAGATTCTTAATGTTTCCAAAGTGAGCACCTTGTGGTTTCGTGGATCACGCCGTGTGATAATTAAGGTCTGCCGCAGGCAATTAGATTCGATGTAGACTCGAGAACTCTGAAAATCGCTGACCTTGGAGTGAATTGTGATTTAACTGCACCTGTGATCAATTTAATATATTTAATTTTAATTGATTTGTATAATAACCCAGAGTTCTGTATTTGAGTATATATATATATACACTCAAGAGCCAAACCATAATGACCACCCCTACATTTTGCAATGAACTCGCCTGGATGGCGTGGAAGGCACGTGATCAGGTGGAAGTGGTATTTAACTGGTATTAAGTGGCGGTATAAATCCATGCCAAGGCGGGTTGAAGCTGTGTTGCGCGCCAAAGGTGGGCCAACTCGTTATTGACTGGTCATAATGTTTTGACTCTTGAGTGTATATATATATATATATATATATATATACATATCATGCTACTTGTAAATAAAATTTAAAATGTTCTCATGATCCTAAAAGTGGCCCTCTTTTTGAAGCAGTTATAGGTATAATAAAGGCCGTGACGTTATAATGGATTATGTGATTGGGTTCGTGATTTAGAGAAAATTCAGGCAAATATTTTTGATTTATAAAAAAAGATTTTAAGACGTGCATTTAGATCTTATTTTACTCTACAATTGGAACTCAACTTTCACTTTATATTTCAGAGTAGGGGATAGTTAACAGTACTTTATATTTAAACTAGCGCTAATGAGTCATTAGTATGACATCATAACTTCTGTGATGAGTTTATTCTATGCCAACATCATAAATGGCTTATACATTATTTTCATGGATATTTTTTTACATTTTTTACCTATTTGTAACAGTTTCATGATTTAGTTAATGAGAAATAAAGGTTAGAAATATATAGTAATAACGAACTAATAAATAAAGTACTTAGTAAGAAGAAACCTTTTCAAAATTAATGAACGATCTTAATTCTTAACATTCCTTAACCGTTAATAAATAGAATAGTTAGTAGTCAATATTATAGTTAGTAAATTAAAATAAACTAATTATTAATAATACGCATTTATTTGCATATTATTGCATTTATTTGCATTATTGCAGATTACTAATATTTAAAATATTTTATATAAACATAAACATATTTGTCTTGACTTGACTTGACTGACGATTTTTAACAAATGGATTTGTAACATAAACTTATTTTGATAGATCAAATTTAAATTTTATATTTATTATCTAACATTTTTAGAGCCCGACTCGTGGCTCAGTAGCGACGTGCGCCGCTGGGGTGCATTAGGGTTGAGGTTCAATCAGCTAGTAATAAATTAAAAACAAGTCTTTGTTTATGCCTTTTACAGCTGTGACGTTGCCAAACATAAAAATGCGATTGTGTTTTGCAATATCAATACCATTAAAGCGCAAGAAATAAGTTTCTTTTTAAAATATCATTTTAAGAATTTGTTTTTTAGAAAACATTTAGCATTTTGATTAGGATGACACCTAAAAATCAATATTTTGTGGATTTCTCTTACATAAATCAAAACTATTGTAAATATTAAAAATTGGATTTCAATTATTTTATTATATACGTTTAAAATATCCGTTTTTCTCCATTACCCAAGATGCCCAATCTTTTTTTTTTTTCTGATGTAGCTGGCAAACACTTGGACAGCTTGGTCTTGGATGCCTTAAGGCAAGCGCTGCACAGACATTACTCACTTTGCATTACCCAGGGGGCGCGTGTAACTTGATGGTAAGCCACGGAGTAACAACTCTCTACGATCCTATTAGGACCGGGACCTACGGTTTAAAGTGGAATCTGAACCACTACAAACACCCATGGGCTAAGCCGGGATTTGGACCCGATACCTGTGGTACCGAGTGCCAGAGCGCTAGCCTCTCGGCCATCAGGCCCCGTTGTCAAACATGAAAATGCGATTGTGTTTTGCAATATCAATGCCATTAATGAGCCAGAAATAAGTTTTGTTTAAACTATCATTGGAAGAATTTGTTTTTAAAATATAGGTAGCATTTTGATTAGGATGACATTGGGATTAAATTCCAACAAAAATCAACATTTTGCGAATTTATATTACATGAAGCAAAACAATTCTAAATATTAAAAAAATTGGGTTTCAATTATTATATAGGGCCTGAATGGCCGAGTAGCAAGCGCTCTGGCGCTCGGTACCACAGGTTTCGGGTTCGAGTCCCGGCGGTGCCATGAATCTTTGTAGTGATTCGGAATCCACTTTAAACCATAGGTCCCGGTCCTAATAGGATCGTAGAGCATTGCGGGGGCAGTGTTACTCCGCGTTCGTGCGTTCGTGGCTTCTCTTTAAGTTACACGCGCCCCTGGGTAATGCAAAGTGAGTAACGTCTGTGCAGCGCTTGCCTTAAGGCATCTAAGACCAAGCTGTCTAAGTGTTTGCCAGCTGCATTAGAAAGAAAGAAAAAAATTATTATATACGTTAAAAACATCCGTTTTTTCTCCATTACCCGAGATGCCAATCTAGTATTTCGAAATTTTCGAAATCCACTTGTTACACTACCGTCATCATTCGGCATCTCTTTTTCTTTACTTCGAGGGAAACAAACGCATAGGGAGAGGAGGTTCGCTAACTTATCATTGTTCTTATCATTTCCCTTAACATTATCATTTCCTTCACTAACTTATCATTTTTCGCACAGGAGAGGATGTCAACTTTCATTCGTGTAGTCTGTCGTATTCTTCATTTCCCCACGCTTACCAAAACACTGTTAGTGATTTGTTTTGATAACCACCCTCTCTGACTGGCATATGCCCAACAATTTTCTCCGTTTTCGAAAGTATTTCGTGTTTACTCTCTTTGTCTTCCCTAGCTGGATCCAAACTCATTAAGCTTTCTCCATCATCATCATCAACAACATCTGTGCCGCAACAACTCAATGGTGGCCAAGGTCGTCTGCTTACTGGCAGATTTCGAGACAGGAGATGTTTTTTCTTTTTTTTAAGGGATAAGGTTGGCAACCCGACATCCAAAGATCTGCAGTCATATTAGACCGGTACCTACGGTTTAAAGTGGATTCCGAATCCCCTACAAACATGCATAGCACCGCCGAGACTCGAATCTGAAACCTGTGGCACCGAACGCTAGTCACTTGGCTATCAAACCTCTAAGCTTTCCATTGTTAATAAAATTGTAAAAACATTTTTGACTGCTCATTTGATTACCGATTGCGAGTACACCTTGAAACGGCTACCATGCGACAAAATAAATGGAGAACTAATGGAAGAAAATCTAGTTAATACTACGCGAACACTATAAATTTAAAAGCCTAATACGTTATATAAGGAGCCTGATGGCCGAGTGACTGGCGCGCGGTGCCGCAGGTTTCGGGTTCGAGTCCCGCATGTACCATGAATGTTTGTAGGGGTTTGGAATCCACTTTAAACCGTAGGTCCTGTCTCATATGAGCTTTGGCCGTAGGACTAACAACCCAATCCTATAAAACGAAGACATCTCCTGTCTCGAAATCAACCCGTAGGCTTTAGCTCACCATAAGGCTGTTGCGCCAATGAAGAAAGTTTGGTTTGATTTGTCTGCTTACGGTTATTTTGTGCACACTTTAGGCTAATTAGACCGAGGTCCACAGCTTAACCTGGATTCCGAATCACTCGCAAACATCCATGCCACCACCAGGATTCGAACTTGGAGCCTGTCCAATGAAGAAGAAGAAAAATGCGTTATATAATTCTGTAAACAAATTAGCATGACGTCATACAATCTTAGGACAAATATTGAACTGCAGATTCCAAGCTCTTGAAAACTTTCATTACTTACAGTGTACATAGATTTCATTAATTATCAAAATATATAGAGGATTTTTATAACCATGAGTATTTATAACCATGAGTATTATTTTACCATATTTATAACCATGAGTATTTATAATCATATATTTTTCAGTTTTTTAACCATGTTAGAGCGTATAGTATTTCTAGAACCATCTTAGAAAATAAACGTGTAGTAAAGCATATTGTTCAGGAATATTTAGTGTAAACATCTTACTCAGGGGATTTTGATGTAATGTTATACTCAATTAAAATTCCACAAATTTCATCATTTTCTACCACTACAAAAGAACTTCTTTTATTTCACTTTTTATTTGAGGCGGTTTTAAAGATTAAGTCATCGTTAGTTCGTTAGGAAAAACGAGGGCTAATTTCCATTCCCTTAATGTTCTTTATAATGAGACTCATTTGTAACTGCCCATTAACAGGAGAAATAAGAGAGCGAAATAATAAACATAGACCTTTAAAAAATTTTCCAGAAATCACTACGTAGAAGATTTGTGAGGGAAGGTGTGCTTAATTCAACAGTACTGCTTAAAATACCTGTCTCTTGCATGAAAACTATTTCTTGTACTTCAAATTATTCACTCTTGTTAAAAAGAATTAGTATCTTTGTTACTCTGAAATCCCTTCGCGTTTAATCACATAATACCAAGCTCAGGCACTCCGTACATTTTATGTGTTGCATACTTTTATGGGGGCCTTTTAATATAAATACACATTTAATTTTAAAGTTAAACAAAAATCAGAATAATCTTAATTGCTAAATTTTTATACACTGGAATTTTAATTAAATTTGGAGGAAACCTTCATCAATCGTCATCATCATTGGCGCAACAGCCCCACAGTGGGCCAACGCCGTCTGCTTACTGGCAAATTTCGAGACAGAAGATGATTTTTATGGGATGTAATGTTATGGGTTGTGCAGCTGGATTGTAATGGGGCCGGTTGGGTTGCGACTTGAGACACAAGTTGCAGAATTCGCGTCTTTCTTGACGCACGCACGAACACCAAACATATATAATTAAAGACGTACAATACTTGACACATTGAAAAACAAATAGTTATAGATTCGTGGAAGGATACTACTTCTAAGCCGAAAACCTGAAACTCAGATATGCGCAGGGTGCACTAAACATACTTCCTCTCCGAGTGGGAGTCTGTAGGTAAAACTTACACAGGTTTCATTAAATATACTTCCTCTTGGAATGAAAGACTGCAAACTAAACATTTTTCAACAGAAGCGCTTGATTGCCTCTCGATTTGTTTTGTTTGTTTGTGTTTGGAAACAATGTTTTTGTTTCCATGAGTCTTTTTTTTGTGATCGTGCATCAACGTGTCACTACAGAACCTACATTTCCTATATGAAAAATGGGTGTTTTAGTAAAACTGTACCACTCCTCAAAGGTTTCCCATGACCGTTGAATCATCCTATAGTATATTTGACAGATTTTTATTTTATTAGTTCGTATACCTTAATACCAATAATTTATTATATTGTTTAGTTAAAAAACCTTTGACTTGATAAGTAAGAATAAAATTTCTGGAATAACATTTAATAATAACATACGCTTATTTATTTTTTTTACCTGTAACAATGAACTTAAAACATGGACACCTTTCATGAATTTTGGGGCATTTATGCTTTGTAGTACCTCTCGTTTGCTTGTGCAACAGGATCCTGGTATGGTCATGTTGAGACACGTTTAAGAACACAAAACTTTATTTTCACAGTACGTAAACTACAACATATACATTCGTGGAAGGATTCTACTTCTATCTCTCGGGATGAGAGCTGGTACCTAACGGCAGCGCCTGTTTTGTTGTACGTCCTCTCTGATGACAGTCTCGATTCCAAATGACGATTTTTATCTGTACGTCGCAAGAGGCGCTCTTGCAGTGCGTAGGTTTCGTTTGGTTTCGTTTGTCGCTCTACGATCATTTTGCGCACACATTAGGCTACTTAGACCGGGACCTACAGTTTAACTTGGATTCCGAACCACTCACAAACATCCATGCCACCGTCAGGATTTGCAGTGCGTAGGAGGAAATACGGTTGCGTAGGGGGAACCATGGTTACATCTTTACAAAGGAAACCAAACGCGCCAAGTGTCTTATTTTTTAAAAATGCTATTTTCAACAAATTATTTGTTCCGCTTTTAATTCAAAATTTTTTGAAAAGAGTTTATTATATCATAATTTTATTTTTTAAAAAAAAAACTGCTTATTTTCCTTCAATATATTTTGAAAAATGTTTTTAAATTAACTTTTTTATATTTTTGTACTAGACATTTTTTTTATAATATTTAAAAAAACATTAAACATTATTCCATTAAAAACTATTAAATAGTATAACGATTAAATATATAAGATTAGATTTTTATTTTGATCTGTTTATTTAATTTTTTAATTTGTAACATTTTTATTTATGTGAAATAAAATTAAAATTTCAAAATTTTTCTTTTAAAAAATACAAAAGGATAAAAACAAAATGTAATCTTCGTTTGAAAAACATTAAGATAACACTTTATTTCATTAGGAAAATATATAAAAAAGCATCTTAGTTTAAAAATTATATTTTAAAACAAAAATATATAATACTGCCAAAAGGGATTTATTCCTTTTAAAATTAAAACAATAAAGCCATTAGCGAGTCGCTTTAAAAGCTTTTTAGCTTTTTTAATGACATGGAAAATAGTGTGTTATATTATTTTCATACTCTCGCTATAAGATACTTTTGTCTGCTTTTATTATTATTTTCTTTTCGGAAAGTCGAAATTGTTTGAAATTTCCAGAGGCAATTTATACTCAAATTGTGCTGTCTAGCTCGTTTGAATTTTTTTTTTTCTTTCGTAAATTATATAGATATTTTTTTATGTTAGAACTGGAGAAAAAAATATTTAAAATAATATTTTTTAGGGCAAGTTTAGTTTTTCATTGATGTACTAGTATTTTATGACGTAATATTCTCGTATATGTACACAGGGTGATTATAATTAAAGTCCCACTTTCAAAATGCTGTAAAAAAGAACCACTCGTCACGATGAGTTCAAACTTGAAATGAAGATACTTGAAGAACAGGGAAACAGTATGGCATCAAAAAAAGTTCCACCGATTTTTCCATCCATTTTTATACGACCTAACCGTGGTGGATGAGCTTTCCACTAACAGTGTCACAACTGTCGAATGACTTGGAAGCCATTTTTTTTTTCCGTCAAAAAACCGAAACAATCAAGCACATTGTACACTACAGTTGTTTTTAATGTGCAACTCATGCCAAATATGTTGTCATTTCGATTTAAAATATCACTAACAGCGCATTCACTTTCTTTATGACATACAGCGCCATCTATTAATACACTTTGGAATTTTTGATGCCATATCATACCGATACCAATTTTTTAATGCCATAAATTTGAACTCATTGTGGCGAGTGGTTCTTTTTTACAGCATTTTGAACTTTAATTATAATTACATATATATATATATAGTATGTATATACTTTAGTATAGTATATTTAGTATATATATTATATACTTTAGTATATACATAATTTATATTATATATATATATAATAATATATAGTATATATATAATTTTTAAAGTGTTTCAGTTTTATACTAAAAAAATAAAAACCTATTTGAATTTATAATAATAAGCTTGGTATGTTCAAAATATATTTTTATTTCAAAAAGCAGTTGAAAGGATCAAAAAAAAAGAAAATAAATGTCTCTGTAATATATACCGAAAACAAATTTCTTTATTTAAATGTCCTATTATATTAAATTACTGGCTGAAAGGGTCGTTCTTTAAATAGAAAGGGTAAAAGTTAAACATATTACTAGAAATTTGGAAGAAGTATAATGTAAAAACATATCACTCTTTTATGGAAAAAATTGTAAATGTTAAAAGTTTCTAAACATCGCAAAAAGTTGGTAACTTTATCATGAAGCTCCAACCAAATCGATGTATCGACCGCACTTTATTTAGTTGGCATACTTTTAAAGAACAAAATGCCTACAAAAATAGATGGAACTCTTAATTAATCCTTTATTAATTAATTGAACTCAAATAGTATCTCAATTAACTAATTAACTGCCTTTCACTACGCCGCATGATGGCCAATTCGTAGCGCATCACAGGTTTCAAGTTCGAGTCCTGGCGGTGGCATGGATGTTTGTGAGTGGTTCGGAATCCACGTTGAAGTGTCGTTAAAAGACCCGGTCTAATTATCCTAAAGTGTGCACCACAGGACAGTTGAACGAAAAACCAATTATAAACTCTGGTAATATAGCTCATGGCATTCCGCCTACTGGCAGATTTCGAGACAGGAGTTGTTTACTTTTTACTTTTTCAGTCCTACACCCAACGCTCTACAGTCATATTAGATCGGGACCTAAGCTTTTAAAGGGATTCGAACCATTACAAACATCCATGGCACCGCCCTCAACTCTAACCCGAAACCTGTGGCACCGAAAGTCAAAGCGCTAGTCACTCGGTTATCAGGTACCTTAGTAGTTCAATTAGCATTAGAAAAACTAAGGTTTCGATTCCGCTGAATACATCCGTTGCTGCGGCCTGTTGCGTTGTTGCGGCCTTGCGCTATGACCTTTCCTATCCCGGGTTTTAGGTTCGAATCCTGGCGATGGCGTGGATGTTAGTTAGAATTCGGAATCCACTTTAAACTGTAGGTCCCGGTCTGTTTGGCCCTCCTATGAACAAGATGACCGTAGAGCGACAAATCAAACCAAATATGCATTGGTATCACCCTATATTTAGACAGGATTTCATTTTATTTATTCTTATAATTTATTATCAATAGTTTGGTATACTTTTTTAGCTAAAAAAAGCATTTAAAGTTGATAAATAAGAATAAAATTTCTGAAACAGCATTTAGTAATAATAAACAATTCTTTTTTTTTTTACATTTAACGATGCACTTAAGGGCCTGAATGGACGAGTGGCTAGCGCCCTGGCGCTCGGTTCGAGTCCCGGTTTCGGGTTCGAGTCCCGGCGGTGCCATGGATGTTTGTAGCGTTTCGGAATCCAATTTAAACCGTAGGTCCCGGTCTAATAGGAGCGTTGCGGGAGCATCGTTACTCCGCGTCCGTGGCTTATCTTCAAGTTATGCGTGCCCCCTGGGAAATGCAAAGTGACTAACGTCTGTGCAGCGCTTGCCTTAAGGCATCCAAGATCAAGCTGTCTAAGTGTTTGCCAGCTGCATTACAAAGAAAAAAACTATGCACTTAAAGCATAGACATCTTTCACAACTTTTAGGGCATTTCTCCTTTACAAAGGAAATCATATGCGTCAAATGACGTAGACTTTTAAAATGCTATTTTCAATAGATTTTTTGTTCCCGCTTCCATCAAATTTTTTATGAAAAGTATAAAAAAAAAGCTCATTATGTCAAAAATTCAAATCTTTGTTTTTATTTTTAAAAAACTCCTTCTTTTCAATCAATATATTTTGAAATATCCTTTTAAATTAACTTTTGCTTTTATATTTAAAAACATTTTTTTATAATATTTAAAAACGTGTTCAAAATGAACCCCTTAAAAATTATTAAATAGATAAGATTAGCTTTTTATTTTGATCTGTTTATTTAATTTTTTTTTTTAATTTGTAACATTTTATCTATGTCAGATAAAATTAAAATTTCAAAATTTACTTTTAAAAAAATACAAAAGAATAAAAACAAAATGTAATCTTCTTTTGAAACATTATAATAATACTTTATTTCATTATCAAAATGTATGAAAAAGCATCTTAGTTTAAAATTACATTTTTTAATAAAATACATAATATATTTAATTTTAAAAAGATTTAATTCCTTTTAAAATTAAAATAATAAAAAGCCATTAGCAAGTCGCTTTAAAAGCTTTTAGCTTTTAATGACATAGAAAATAGCGTATTATATTATTTTCATACTCTCAAAAATTTTCTTTCTCTCTATAAGATACTTTGTCTGCTTTTATTTTTATTTTATTTTTCGGAAATTGCAAATTGTTTGAGGCAAAATGTACTCAAATTGTGCTGTCTAGCTCGTTTGAATTTTTTTTTTTTTCGTAATTTATATAAATATTTTTTTTATGTTAGAACTTGAGGAAAAATGTTTATAAAAGAAATTTAAGCAAAAAATATTATTTGCTTAAATTTCTTTAGAGGAAGTTGAGTTTCTCATTGATGTACTGGTATTTTATGATTTAATATATATAAAATATATATATGATTTTAAAAGTGTTTCAGTTATATAGCAAAAAAGCTATTTGAATTTATAATAATAGATTTGATATGTTGAAATCATGATATGCTTCATATGTTCATATATGTTTGATATGTATATATAAAAAAGAAAATAAATGTCTCTGTAATATAAAAGCAAAAGACATTTTCTTTATTATGTTAAAGTACTAGCTGTATTGTCGCTCTTTACATAGAAAGGGTAATAGTTAAATGTCGTTGTTCTAATGCAGCTGACAATACAAAGATAGATTACTGATTTAGCGCTTCACAGGGAACACATGTAGCTTGAAGATATATTACGGACGCAAGTAAAACTATCCCCACAACGCTCTACGATCTTATTAGACCGGGACCCCAATCAGGTCCCCGCGATACTTAAATATATCTCTTGAAATTTGGAAGATTCTTTTATGGAAAAAAAAAACAATAATTGATAAAAGTTTCTAAGCATTACAAAAGTTAGTCAGTTAAAAGTATCACCAGCGCTCCAATCAAATTGACTGCAGTTTATCATATTTTAAAGAACAAAATAACCCTGCAAAAATAGATAAAACTCTTAATTTTGATACAACAGTAGATCATTTGGGCCTGATGATCGAGTGACCAGCACTCCGGTACTCCGTGCCCCAGGTTTCGGGTTCGAGTCCAGGCGGTTCCATGGATGTTTGTAGAGGTTCGGAATCCACTTTAAACCGTAGGTCCCGGTCTAACTAATATGGCTACTTACTACACCACGCCACATCACTGTGTCAAGAACTGAGTTGTCCCTTTATAGTTTGGGAATGTTGTGGGTGAGAAGTCTGATTGGTCTCTGTGACCCTCTACGGTCATAGGAGGTCACGACCTACGGCTTAAAGTGGATTCCGAACCGCTACAAACATCCATGGCACCAGATTCGAACTGAAACTTATTGTACCGATCACCAAAGAGGTAGCCACTCGGCCATCAGACCCCTAGGTCTACTATGATTGTAGAGCGTTGGGTGTCGGGCTGACAACCCTACCCAGTAAAAAACACATCTCCTGTCTAGAAATCTGTCTTGTCTTTAGGCCGACGGCCTTAACCCACCATGGGGCTGTCCGGCACTGGTAATAATAAATAAAAAAAACTCATTTAGCTCTCTGGCACTCGGTGCCATAGGTTTTGGGTTCGAGTCCCAGAGGCGCCATGAATTTTTGTATGGTTCGGAATCCACTTTAAACTGTAGATCCCGATCTAACATGATTGTAGATGTGGGGCCGTAGGGGCTGACAATCTTACCCCCATAAAATGAGAGATCTCCTGTCTCAGAAATCTGCCTGTTGGCAGATGGCCTTGGTCCATTTTTGGAGCTGTTGTGCCAAAGAAGAAATAGCTCAGGCAGAATTAAAGAAGGCTGAGGTTTCGATTCCATTGACAAAGACCCATTGTAGTCATTGCATTCAGAAACGAGGAGACATAACTATTAATCTTACAACACATAAAATGTTTCACATCGTTTATATTTTTCGGTAGTTGGAATTTTACCGATTTTGCAACACCATATGATACCCAAATGCGGGACAGTTTGTCCTCAAAGTCATCCAAAAGGCAATATCAATCCCTCATCACTCGTGGGTAGATTTATCAAAAAATATTACAGGGACTTTATGGCACCGCTAAAAAAAAAATATCCTTTATCGCAAAGTAATTTGCATGTTTTACTAATTTGTTGAAAAAATTATTCACCTGTAATTAATAATTCGTAAGTAAATATTGCGGCATTATACTTATTAATTGCATTTTAGATGAAATGTGCTCTTAAAAATACTGAACTCTCTTTGAAATTGAATCACAAAAGCAATTTTTTTAATTAAATAAGGAATATATTACAGATAGATTCTTGATGCTTTTAAATTTTTTTGGAAGCAACAAAATATTGCAAACCACCTCATCTAAATTTTTTCTAGGTTTTTAGTGTCTTAAATTCAAGCAGGAATGTTTTTTGTCATTCATAAGTTCCTTAAAAGTGGATTTCCATCATTTCACGACGTAAATCGTTGGCCAATAAGAGACGTAATTCCCTCGCCTCACTCAGGATTCCAATTGGCTATCATTACATGAGGCGAGATTTTAGAACTGATGTAAACTCTCATTTAGTTTTCGTCTGACGAAACCAGATTAGGAACAGTATTACCCGACCTGTGCTCAGTAGTAACGTGACATTATACTAGGGAGCATTAGGCTCGAGTTCTATCCGTTGGTGGCTTTGTTGTTGACACTGTTTCGAAAAACGAGGAGGCGCGATGGCGTTTATACTGCTCAGCATCTTGCCCTCGTGAAGTCAGACTACCTGATGAGAGTTTTCCGGATTTTCTCCCTGAACAATGTGATGCAAATGTGAGGTAGTTTCCCTATAAAAACTCCTCCCGGAGGGTATTTCTCTCCTTCTTTCACCGACCCAGGAGCCAAGTCAGATCTCTACCCATGGATGCTCCATTACAACAGAAGCTGCTCTCCTCCCCTCCATCCATGAGTGGTTACCTCCTGGGACGTCCATTCCCCCAAGTCAGGACACAGAGGATTAGACACGACAACAACAGAACTTTTGATAGCTTATTCATACTAATGATGATCAAACACTGTGAATATTTTAACTAATCAAATAATGCAAATTTGGGATAGTTCCACTTAAAAGTCCTCCTTGGAAGCACTGCCCTCCTTCTTCAGCGTCACGGATCCAAGTCAGGCTTCTACCTACCGGAGATCAATCACAGCAGAAACTGCCCCTCTTTCCCTCATTTCATGAGTAGACCCACTCATGGGGTGACCATCCTGAACTGCCGGACACTGAGGATGAGTCCCAACAACAGTATCAGTAATAGCAATAACAAATGAGTTTGAAGAGCCAAATTAGAGATTTTTTTTATAGAAGTAATTAAACATGAGCCATAATATTTACTTTTCAGAATACAAATTATGTATATGATATACTTTCAAAATGAACATTATCCAGTTTAATAAAAAGATAGTGAGTAATACGTACTTTTTTTTTTCAAAGGTACAATATAAAAGTCCATTTATAATTTTAAATAATACATAATATAACGTGCATATATATACGTCCAAATATAATACATAACTCTCGGTTTCATTTATTATTTCGATATTTTCTCATTCCAACAGTAAAATAATATTTTGTTAAAGCAATACTTAATATGAATTTCCTAACCCTTTTCACAGAACACTATTTTCTACGAATTTCTGTTTTTCTATTCGATATAAATGGTGATTTTTCCCCCTTCATTTTTTTTTCTTACCCAAAAGCATAAATATCAGAGGTGAAAAATGGAGTTAAACTACTATAGTCCAATTTCAGTTGACTGATGCAATAGTGGCAAAACAAAAGAGCGAATAAAGAGCCAGTTTTTCAACAGATTAGATTAAAAAAACATTTTTTCATCTATTTTGTGGGATTTTTTTTTTTTTTTTTTTTTTTTTGTGAAGGTGCAATATTTCTTTTCGGTCTCCCTTGGGGATATAAATTGTTCTCTTAAAGGGATATTAATAGAATATATTGGACCAAAAAAAATGGTGACAGAAGAATATAACAAATAATCACTCT
The DNA here is from genome assembly GCA_021605095.1 of Caerostris extrusa. Lineage (NCBI taxonomy): Eukaryota > Metazoa > Arthropoda > Arachnida > Araneae > Araneidae > Caerostris > Caerostris extrusa. Next base: position 11,731 of record BPLR01004031.1, on the reverse strand, counting down.
GTCTTAGGTAAATCATATAAGATCGTACTTTTTAAGTAGATAACTATAACAAAAACACGTCATTAATAAAAAGAATTATTTTTTCTGCCTCGATAAGCTTTGTTTTTATTTATCTACCACCACAAATAGCTAGTCGGACAACCTGGTGGTAGTTTCCGGGTTTTCTCCCATATGATAAGCAAATTCGCGGTAGTTTCCCCTAAAAGTCACCACAAAAAGGCACTTCCTTCTGCTTTTCAGCGATACGGAGCAGAGAGTCAGACTTCTACCTACGGGGGCTCTATCAAACAGAAGCTGCAACCCTCTTCCTTCTTTCCATGAGGGATACGACAATAACAATCACAAACAGCAAACCGATGGCCGATAAATAAAAGGAAAAAACCTAATAGCAGAATTTTTATGTAACTGACTCACATTTACGTGTCGAATAGGAGAAAACCTGATCAAACTCCTGCCTCTACTTGTGAGTTGCACAGTTATTTTTCCATTTTTAGGGGGAAAGTAGTCGCGTTAAATATTCACCGTAAATCTACTACAAAATTTTTCAATATCACGCTCAAAATTAATAGCGAACGACAACCAGTCAAAAGTTTTTGTGTATGTACCTGTGTTTAACAAAACTTATGACCTGATGGCCGTAAGACGTGTAGAGTTCTGACACTCGGTGCCACAGATTTAAGTCTTGAGTCCCGGCGGTGCCATGGATGTTTGTAGTGGTTCCGGAATCCACTTTAAACCTTAGGTCCTGGTATAATATGATCGTAGTCTTGAGAACCCTACGTCGTAAAGAAAACATCTCAAGTTTCTGGAATCTTCCAGTAGGCAGACAGCTTTGTTCCACCATGGAGTTGATGAGCAAATGAAGACGAACTTATTTTGCTAGTAACCACACATGCTTTTTTTTTCCAAAATAAATCGTGTGAATTTGTGTCCTCTTAAGAAAATTATTTCTGTCCGTGGGAAAAATGCATTGTTTTCAAGTATTGTTCTTTAATTTGGCACATGACGTTATGTTCATAACATTCATTTATACCTACCGCTTATAACATGATTACATATTTTATCAAAATATCGACATTCTATCTATCCGTACAATTCATTGAAAGAACTTACCCTTAATCACATATCATTAAAAGATTAAGACATTAACATGAAAGAATAAACCTTTTGAAAGTCAAAATGAAGAAAAAAAAAACCCATTAGGAAATGAAGCAACAGCCAATTAAATTAAATTGCTCAAAATTCATTTTTTTTTTTTTCTGAAGTCTTCAAAAAGATGCAAATTTTTAAGATTTGCCAAAACAAAAAGTCTTTCCGTGAGAATGATAAAATTACAAAGATAAAATTTTTTTGTCTCTTTTCCGATGTAAAGTTGGAAGTGTTACAATTCTGTACTTCCTGTGTTAGATTAAACTAATTAATTTTTTAGAAAGCCGCCTTCTTTTAGAAGATTACACTCAGTTTAAAACCTTTAGCACTCTCTATTCAACAACTTTTATTATAATTTATCTAGTTAAATTATAGTTTTCCACAGTTTAGCTCAGTATATCTAGTGTTAAGGCTGAATATCACAGTATATTTAACCTTATGCAATTTCGCTGGTTATCTGAGGGACAATTGGCTAGCGCTCTGCCTTTGGTACCACAGGCTTCGGGTTCGAATCCTGACAGTGGCATGAGTGTTTGCTAGTGATTCGGAATCCACGTTAGTCTCGATCCTAATTAGCCCAGAGTGTGGAAAAATGTTCATGGAGCGACAAACCAAAGTAAAAACTTTCGCTACCATCTGACGAATACTCGTGATGCAACGTCCACGCTGAAAAAGCCAACTACGCGCCAGAGCGTGATTGTGAGCGATGTAATCGCCAATCACGCGCTCGCTCGAGTGGAAGAGCTGCGCCACAACATTTCGTCTTCGCTTCAATTGGCAATATCTGTTAGGAGTGTTTGCTGGTATTGGCGTGGAGTAAAAGGTTAGAAACTAGCTGATTTCGAGATTAGAGTTTTATTAATTAGTAAAAAAAATATTGTAATATGTGTTGTAGAAGATAGTTCAGCAGGGTCTTCAAGCACCCCCAAAAAGAAAAAGGCCATCTAATAAGCATCTAACAGATGATGAAATGGCAAATGTGTTGGCTGAACTTTCGAGCAAGTACCCGAGGATGCTAGTTAATTCATACCTCCCAAGTAATAAGGTTTGCAAACAATATCATTGCAACCAAGTTTTGATAATTCTTTATGTTAAATATTTGTTAGTGGCAAGTTTTTCATGCAAAAAATTAATGCATTTTGTGACTTATTTTTCATCATAGTATGTTTATATTTGGTAGTGTTTCTTGTAGAATTTGGACAACTGCTTCTTCATAAAATTCTATAATTCGTTTTCTTCGAATGATTGGATTTTACTGCAGATGGCAAACGACTAGACACTGGTTTTCTGGTTGCCTTAAGGCAACCTCTGCACAGACGTTACTCCCTTTGCATTGCAGGGGGGCGCATGTCACTTGAAGATAAGCCACGGACGCGGAGGCAATGCCCCCGCAACGCTCTACAATCATATTCGACCGGGACCTACGGTTTTAAAAGTGGATTCCGAACCACTACAACATCCATCGCACCTACCGGGACTCGAACCCGAAACCTGTGATACCGAGAGCCAGGGCGCTAGCCACTCGGCCATTCAGGACCCAATTCTATAATTCTTGAATTATGTATTTCCCATTGTTATGCAATTGGTTAGTGCTTCTTGTAGTATTTGAATAATTATCTCTTCATAAAGTTCTAGAGTTCTTAAATTTTGATGTTCTTGAGGCTTCTGAATTTGATAGTTCTTGTAGTATTCTGACCAATTACCTCTAAATAATTACCTCCTTTAAAAAACATAACAACAAAACTTTCTTTATAATGTTAAGAAAATTAAACGAAACATACACTGAAGTGACAAAAGTCATGGTATAGCAATATGCAAAATCTTTCAGATGGCAGTAGCATCGCGTAGAACAGGTCTAAATGCGCAGTGCTTTCGCAGAGCTTTTTCATTTCTGTTCAAGTTATTCATGTGAAGAGGTTTTGACGTGATGATGACCGCACGACGGGAATTAACAGACTTTGAACGCGGAATGTTGGTTGGGCTAGACGCATGGGTCATGCCATTTCGGAAATCGTTAGGGAATTCAACATTCCCAGATCCACTGTGTCAAGAGTGTGCCGAGTATGTGGAAATTTCAGGCATAACATCCCACCATGGACGGCGCAGTGGTCGACCGCCTGCACTTGACGACCGGGTCCGGCGACGTCTGCAAGAGTCTTAAATTCTAACAGACAAGCAACACTGCGTCAAATAACCGCAGAAATCAATGTGGGACGTACAAGGGACTTGTCTGTTAGAACTGTGCGGAGAAATTTTGCTTTCTTGGGCTATTCCAGCAGAAGACTGACTCGAGTGCCTTTGCTGACAGAACGACATCGCTTGGCGACTCTCGTGGGCACGTGAGCATATCGGTTGGTCCCTAGATGAATGGAAAACCGAGGCCTGGTCCGATGAGTCACGATTTCAGTTGGTAAGAGCTGATGGTAGGGCTCGAGTGTGGCGCAGACCCCACGAAGCCATGGACCCAAACTGTCAGCAAGGCACTGTTCAAGCTGGTGGTGGCTCCGTAATAGTGTAGGCTGTTTTTTTCATGGCATGGACTTGGTCCTCTGGTGCGACTGGACCGAACATTGACTGGAAATGCTTATGTTCAGCTACTTGGAGATCACTTGCAGCCATTCATGGACTTCATGTACCCAAACAACGATGGGATTTTTATGGATGACAATGCGCCATGTCACCGGCCACAATTGTTCGCGATTGGTTTGAAGAACATTCTGGACAATTCCAACGAATGATCTGGCCACCTAGATCGCCCGACATGAATCCCATCGAGCATTTATGGGACATCATCGAGAGGTCTGTTCTTGCCCAAAAATCCTGCACCATCAACGCTTTCACAATTATGGACGTCTATCGAGACAGCCAGGAGGCTCAATATTCCTGCAGAAGACTTCCAACGACTTGTTGAGTCCATTCCACGTCGAGTTGCTGCACTTCGCCGGGTGAAAGGAGGGCCGACACGATATTAAGAGGTATCCCATGACTTTTGTCACTTCAGTGTATAGGCACAAGTTAACATATAAGTAATCATTTTTCGTCGAACTTATAAAATGATGATTTATATGATGATGGTAATGTATTTTTTTTCAAAAGTACAATATAGTATTTGTTTGTAATTTTAAAAATTTCCAACATAGTGCATGACTCTATTTTATTTATTATTTCAGTACTTTCATGCATTCGAACCGTAAAATATTTTGTTAAAGCAATACTTAATATGAATTTCAAACCATTTTTTCACAGAACACTATTTTCTACCAATTCTTTTTCTTCGATATACATGGTGATTTTTTTTTTTTTGCACCTTCATTTTTTCTTTTCCAAAAGAAGAAATATCATGAGGTGAAAAAAATGGAGTGAAAACTACTAAAGTCCAATTGCAATGGATTGATGCAATAGTGGCAAAACAAAAGAACGAATAGGAGCCAGTTTACAACAGATTAGATAAAAAAAAAGAAATTTTTTCATTTATTTTGTGTGAATTTTTGAAAGTGCAATGTTTCTTTCGGATTCCCATGGAATATAAATTGTTCTTCTTAAAGGGATATGAATAGAATATTTGAACAAGAAATGGTGACACGATTCACAAGGCAAAAATATAGTAAATAGTCTTTGTGTGTTAAATAAATCATAAGATAGCACTAATATATAAAAAATGTGTAAACCAAGTCATTAATTAAAAAGCAATTTTGTTTCCTGTCCTGTGAGTTTGTTTTTATTTATCTACTACCATAAACAGTAAACCGATAGCCTATAAATAAAAGGCGAAACTTATAGCCGGATTTTTTTTATGTAACTGATTCACATTTGCGTGTCGTATACGAGAAAACCTGGAAAACTACCCTGCTTTATAGTGCGCGGTGGTGGTATTTACACATAAGTAAATCAAGGGGAACCTGATGGTTCGTGAGTGGCTAGTGCCTGGCGAAGCTGACAATAGTTTCGGGTTGTCTGAGTCCTGGACATGGATATTTGTAGTGGTTTGGAATCCATTTTAAATCTTAGATCTACGTCTAATATGACTGTAAGAAGCACAAATGGGGGCGGACAGCCCTACCCCCGTAAAGAGAAACTTTCCTGTCTCGACATCTACCAATAGGCAGACGGCCTTGGCCCACCAGGCGCCAATGATGAAGAGAAGTTCAACATTGAACCCCATGTACGTATATCACATACAGCCCATCCACGGATGATCAGGGAGGACAGTACATTCCAGGCTAATTACATCCTTTACGGTTAATTACACAGCATTTGTGTGTCAGACAGAAGAAAACCCTTAAAACTCCCACCGGAAAACCTGATTGGATTTTTATACATATTGCCACAACAGTCATAGAATCTTTTTAATTTCTGAAAGGAATGATTACAACAACGCCACCAGCGGATTCGAAAGTCGGTTCTCCTATACGGACCCATCCCTAACGGACCTATTTCCAGTGGTCCACGAATTTTTGGAAGTTTAAAAAAAAAAAAAATTTTATTTATGTATTTATTTTTGGGGCCTGATGTCTGAGTGATTAGAGCCCTAGCGTTTGGTGCCTCAGGTTTCGGGTTCAGTACCGGCGGGGCCACGACGGACGTTCGGAAGTCACTTTGAAACGTAGGGTCCCCGGTCTAATATGACTGTTGGGCGTCGAGCCGACAATCCTACCTCGTAAAAAAAGAAACCATCTCCTATCTCGAAATAAGGCAGCAGGCAGGCGAGTTTAGTCCACCATAGAGCTGTTGCGCCAATTAAAAACAACTTATTTTGCTGGTAGCCATGTTTTTTTTTTTTTTTGTTTTTTTTTTTTAATAAATCATGTAAATTTGTATCTCATTTGAAAATTATTTCTTTCCATGGAAAAATGCATTATTTTTCCTTGTATTGGTTTAATTTAAGACACGACATTTTGTTCATAGCATTAATTTATACTTGCCACTTATAACATGAATATATATAATCAAAATAACATCATTATACCTAATCATTAGAATTCATTGAAAGGAATTTGCCCATAATCACATATCGTTAAACATAGCTAGAGAAAAAAATAGAGTTAAAAGATTAAATCATCCATAGGAAAGCATAAACCTTTCTAAAAGTCAAAATGAAGAAAAAAAAAACCCATTAAGAAATGAAGCAACCTAATTAGATTGCACAAAATTAGTTTTAACTGCTGTGCTGAATAAAAATTTTAAAAAGATTACTCAAAACGGTAAAAAGAGAATAAATGAGTACTTCTTCGGTGTGAATGATATTAATTACAAAGATAAGAATTTTTTTGTCTCTTTCTCGTCCCGATGTAAAGTTGGAAGTGTTACAATTCTGTACTTCCTGTAATAGATTAAACTAATTAATTTTTAGAAAACGGCCTTCTTTTTTAGAAGATTACACTCAGTTTAAAACATTTAGCACTCTCTATTTAAACAACTTTTACTTTCATTTCTCTAGTTAAATTATAATAACTCAATATATCTAGCGTTAAGGCGAGATATCACAGTACTACACTGGTGTCCAAAAAGTTAAGCATAAATCGTAAAATGCGAAAAACATGGAGTAAATATTCGTAAAATTATTCAAAATTTCTTGCGGATATTAATTGGGTGAAGAAGAAACCTTGGGTTTATGCAAAACTTTTCAGTCGATTACGTCCTGCTCGAAACACCTGCGCATGTCGGAACGCAGAGAAACCGATTCACGCAGCATAGGCAATTCAGACAAGTTTTTCGGCTCTGCGTCAACTGCTGTGCGAAGGAACGTTGTTAACCATCACACACTGGTGAATGATGGCACAAACACGCCAATTGGACATGTTTGCGAAAGGAAGAATCATTGAATGCTGGAATCCGGACGATCACAAACCGAAGTGTCTCGAATTTTGAATGTGGACCAGTGTGTGATCTCAAGACTGTGGCAGAGGTTTCAAAGAACGGAGATGTTACCCGACAACCAGTATCAGGTCGACCAAGAGTCACAACCTCTAGCCAAGACCGATATCTGGTAATAAGTGCGCGACGTCAGAGGGGCAGTACTGCCAGAGCACTGGGTTCGGCGCTCACAGTCACCACAGGAATACGAATTTCGTGACAAACTGTTTACAGGGAGAGTCAATCATGCTGGCCAGAAGACCAGCAGTTTGCATTCCCTCACGTCTGCGCATAAACGCGTTCGTTTGAACTGGAATTTGAAACATCAACATTGGAGTGTGGGAGAGGCCCAATGTGATGTTCAGTGACGAGTCCCGGTTTAGTCTGAGTAGTGATTCTCGTCGGGTAACGATATGGAGAGAGCGTGGAACACGTTTTGAACCAAGAAACATAAACGGAAAGACATCATTTTCCATCAAGGGGAGTAATGGCATGGGCAGGCATCATGATGGACGGCCGCACATGCCTCCATTTCTTTTGACACGGTGTCCGTGACTGGTCAAAGATACAAAGACGAAGTTCTTGAACCTTATGTTCGCTTGTTTCGAGGTTTTCCTGACTTCCTATTCATATGATAATGTGCCATGTCACCGATCAGTGCTGGTTGATGACTTCCTTGAAACGGAAAACATCTAGCGCATGTCGTGGCCTGCAAACTCCCTGATTTAAATCCTATCAAGCATGTATGGGATATGCTCGGGAGACAAATTGCAGCCCTGCACCCACCAAGCTCCGTTACAGAACTGAAGAGAGCTCTCCAAGAAGCTTGGAACCGTTTGAGCCCACAACTCATTCATCATCTCATAGCAAGTATGGTAAATCGCTGTGCAGCGTGCCTGGCTGTCAGAGGTGACCACACGCCTTATTAAAACTGCAGCATCAGTATTTTATTTAATGTTTTCTTTCATTTTTTTTTAAAGTGTGAACCCTTGCTATGCTCAGTTTTCTTTCAAACTGCTACTTTGGATAATAAAATTGATTATTATCGTTCTTTTGATTTGCTTTCTTTATTTTATAACCATTTTACACTCTCATATCACGTTTCCCGCCATTCTGATTTACAGTTCCTTTTTATTCCCATAATTATCAATTATGCTTAACTTTTGGACACCATTGTATATATGATATATACTACTGCGCCCAAAATTAAGACCATATTTCAAATTTAAATTTCCCGGGCATATGGTATTTCATTTTTTTTTTTTCTCTTTTTAAGTTATTGGCACTTCTCTTTGACATCTGTGTGAAATTTTACGCCAAAAAAATATTCATCAGTATTTGAGTTACGCTCGGCTTTTTGTGAGACTATAAAACTGATTCCGCCGATTTTTGAAATGATTAATTAATTAAGCAAGAACTTGCATTAAATTTTCTTTGCGGAAACGTATAGAATGTGGCAGAAGTCATTCGGTGAGCATTCCTATATCGAAAAGGAATGCTTTACAAGGCATAAAAACAGTTCAAAGATGTCAGAGAAAGTGTTGAAGACGAAGAGCCCTCTGGGCGACCATGCATCTCAACCGACGAAGCTCACGTCCAAAAATTAAAGATTTGGTGCTTTCAAACCGTCGATTTACAATTAGAGACCTTGCTGCTGATGTTGGAATTTCAAAAGGATCGATCAATTCCATTTTTGGACCTCAAACGCGTCAAATCTCGATTGGTACCGAAAACACTGAATGCGCCAGCTCCCACTGCATTGATTCTTCATGACTTTTTCACCAAAAATGAAACCCATATCGTTCTACAATCGCCACGTATTCACACCGTGCGACTTCTGGCTATTCCCAAAAACTCAAAAGACACACTTCGGAGACACCGTTTTGAGTCGATAAAAAGAGATTCAACGTAAATCGCGCTTTGAAGGCCATCTGTGGCGATGACTTTTTAGTATGTATTGAGGAAGGGGGGGAATATAGCTAAAAAATGAATTGGGAGGAAGGGGGAATATAGCTAAAATGGAATTGAGAAAGGGGGAAATATAGCTAAATGGAATTGAGGAAGGGGGGAAATATAGCTAAAATTGAATTGAGGAAGGAGGGGGGGGGGGGGTACATAGCTAAAAATGAATAATTGTTGAACATTGAAATTACTTTTTATATTTATTAAGTGATTAAAAAATACAATTTATTTCCAGAATATGCATATTTGATACAATTTCAAAATACCGTAGTTATAAATTTTAGAATAATGAGTTTTTGTAATGGTATTTTAATTCAATTTTGATGTGTAACAAACTGCAATAATGAAAATTACATTAATTCAGCATTACTTCAACTGTGACATTTTTATTTCAAGGAATCATGGGATGCCAAAGAACTCCATCTTCCAATCGCGCGTGCTTCTCGCTGACAGAGGACATTTCCTTTAATCCAATCATTTGCCTCCTGCTGCCAAGTAGCGAGAGAATTTCTGTCTTGTCAGAACGGTTACGAATTCCTCTCGTGTGACCAAGATATCATCGATGTCAGAATTAATTCTATTTTCTTTTACTATTAAGATGTATAAAAAAATCTAATTGTGGCCAAAATTGCAAATTAGGGGTATTTGGGATTTGGCGAAATGGCAATTTATTTCACTTACAATCGGAACGCCGGTAAATGGAGCACGTTGGCGAAGATATTTTTTTTGACGCCAAATTCTAACGGCCTCTATTCTACGATTTTACCCTAAGTTATCCTCATAAATAGCTTTCTTAATTGTAAGAATTCATAATTATAAATATAGATATGTATATGACATATCCGAGCAAGATATTCTAAGAATTTGTCAGTTTGGGTTCTAAAATTTTTACGTCAATTTGTGTTTTTAATAATTCTTTTTTAAAAATTAATTAATTCTTTTTTTTTTTTTTCGTTCACTGTTACTTTCACTAAAAAACAAAAACTATGGATATAAATATATTTATTTCACGAAAGGCTAAAGTATTATTGAAATTTAAATATTTTGGAAAAAAAGCATAAATTGCTGAACTACATCAAAATGTATATTAAATCAATAAAAAGGACTACTAAAAGAAGAATTTCTATTCAAACTTCCAGCATAAAAGTCTCAGAATAAATTTTGTTTTGTATTAAAAATGTTTTTGGAGTGTAAATAAAGGATAGAATATATCCTTAGAATAAATTGATTGAAAATTTTCTCACTGAAATTCTCTTTAGATCCTTAAAAAATAATTTCATACTTCAATTCATTCTATTTCAATGGTCAAATAAAATTTTTATTAAAAATGAAAAAGCTTTCTCTTTAGGATTAATATAATTACACTGACATACACTAATTAATTAATTAATTAATTAGTGCAGATTATATTATAACTGAAAACTACCACATTTTTAGAACAACTTAATACTTATTTATTTAGTCAAAATTTAAATCACTGATTCATAAAATAGTTTATCAATAACAAATTTATTTATGAAAAAAATGTGCAATTTAAAATATTTTTTAAAAACACAAAATATTGTTTTGTCAAATGTCATTAGTTGAAAATTAAAAAAATATTTAGTTTTTTATGCATTTCAAGAGGTCATTTAAAATATAAATCGGAAAAAAATCACAGTTCCATTTAAAATTATTACTTAAATTAGAATAACTACTAATTTAAAAAAAAAAAAAAAAAAAGATTTATTTTTAATACAAACTGTACGTTCTGAACAGGTTGTAAATTATGTATTAAAGATAAATGATAAATATTTGGTAAATTTAAGAAATTAAAAATTACAGTCATTAATTACATACTTTTTCACTCACAGCGTGTATTTAACTTTTATACACAGGTAAAACTGTCTTCAATATAGAACAATTTTGTTGCGATGAACAACAATTTTGTTGTTTATTAATCTTACGAAGGATGACAAAAATTGTTCATTTATAAAATATATTTATAAATTATTTTTGCTTTTTTTCATCAAAGACTGTAAACAAAATTGCAGTAATTAATTAGGAAACTAAGTAGCTTATATTAATAAATTCAATGAGTTAATTAGTGAACTGAATAAATGCAATAATGAATTTATTGAGTTAATTAATAAATTGAATTAATTCAATAATGAATTCAGTCAGTTAAATTAATAAATTCAATAAAAAAATTCAATGAGTTAATTATTGAACTGAATAAATTAATAATGAATTCATTGAGTTAATTAATAAATTGAATTAATTTAATAATGAATTCAGTCAGCTAATTAATAAATTCAATAAAAAAATTCAATGAGTTAATTATTGAACTGAATAAATTCAATAATGAATTCATTGAGTTAATTAATAAAATTGAATTAATTTAATAACAGAATTCAGTCAGCTAATTAATAAATTCAATAAAAATTCAATGAGTTAATTATTGAACTGAATAAATTAATAATGAATTCATTGAGTTAATTAATAAATTGAATTAATTTAATAATGAATTCAGTCAGCTAATTAATAAATTCAATAAAAAAAAAAAAAAATTCAATGAGTTAATTATTGAACTGAATAAATTCAATAATGAATTCATTGAGTTAATTAATAAATTGAATTAATTCAATAATGAATTCAACCAGTTAATTAATAAATTGTATTAATTCAATAATGAATTATTGAGTTAAATAATAAATTGAATTAATTCAATATTAAATTCGAATGAGTTAAATATTAATAAATTCAATGTGATAAAATAAGTGATAAG
>BPLR01004030.1:0-70612 GCA_021605095.1 Caerostris extrusa | reverse complement strand
TAAAGGAAATATATTAAATACTTTTCATGTATACAAAGTTACTTATGATTTTTAATTATCATTTGTATTAAAAATTTGAAATTATATTATTAAAGAAATAAATTTCTATGTCAAATTGCTCCATTTTTTAAATTGTTTATTACATAATTTATATAATTATAAATTAATGTTATATAATTTTTTTTAGAAATAATAAATAAATGTTTTTACTTCTAAATTTTTTTCTACTAAACGATTATATTTCTTTTTATAGAAGAGGAAGATTCAATTACCATTACTCTTCGCCTCCAAGAAGGTTCTCTTCCTTCTCCAGATGCTGCTGCTTTTTACCTTGTTCCACTAGTCTATGCTCAGACTCTGAAATTAAATCAGAAAAAGTAGAAATTCTTAAACGTAAGATAAATTTTAGATAATTAGTCATTTATCAGATTTTATTAATTTTAGCTGTTACATCAGGTTTATTCATAATTTATATTTATTAGGGTTTTTAATGTAAGGGTGACTCTTCTAGGGAAACCGCAACATTCAGCAAATTTCTAGAAAGGCACCCATAGTTTTTAGCAATTACCATCTCATGATTAATGTGTTTTTGGTCATTTTCATCATAGTTATTGATCAATAGAAAAGGTTTAAAATCAGGTGAAGAATCAGCTATTTATCTATGCAAGTAAATTTGATACATAATGCAATTTAGAATGCAACCTTTTAACTTTCAAATAACATGAATGGAAACCTTTTTCCACAGCATACTTTATTATGGGAGGAAATTATATAGCAGTATGGGAGGCAGTTATAGCATTAATAGTATATTTATTTTAGTGGTAATAGTAGTTGGGGTGATGATTCATTTAATACAATGTTGAGTTGTGTCAGTTCAAAATGGTGATAGAATATGGAGTGGCGTGTGAATGTGTAAGATTTCTTTTCTGAGGTAGTGCAAGTCATAGCAGAGCAGTCTGATCATTAACTCTTAATCTTTGTCAAGTCAATGCAAGCAGATCGATTTCTTATAAAAGTATGATATATTATGTATAATATAATAAATCACATTGATCATGTAATTTCCTGATATTAATTATATATGCTATTATTATTAGCAGAATCTGTCTGATATATAAAGAATTGGGGATTATAATATCCTCTCCGACCCAAAATTCCCAATTTTATTCATTGGTTTTTCTGTCAGAATGAATTTTTTCATAATATTGATAAACATTCACAGAATTCTCTTACAACAAGAAGTAACTTGTTATCATTTAGATGATTCATAACATTTTAATCAGAGGAAATTGAATTTGCATACTTACCTTCATTTAAAGTTCAAGAGGAAATTATATTCTGTTGATATCTACTAAAAATCTTTCTAGAAAAGGAAATATTTTTGTGCAGGAAGGATATAGAACCCAATTTACTTTCTGTTCTTGAGTGTGGAAATTAAAGAATTATTAAACCAAAGTATTTTTCATTTGTGGAATCACAATTAAAAAAGGATCAGAAATTATATTTAAAAAATTTTTGGAATTGCTCTTATTAAAACAATAAAAACTTTGTTATTTTAACTGCTATGTACAACCATGCATCCTTAATCCTCACTTATTTTTAACTGCTAATGGTATGAGCTTCCAAAATTCTTGCTACGAAGAAACATTCTAATTGTGCTTTCTTTGGTCACTCAAAGAAATGTGCAAATTGGCAAAACAACTCTATTCTTCAAACTGAAAGAGTTGCCATCAATGGCAGTTAGAAATGAAACTGCAGGAAATTAAAATAACAAGAACCTTAAAAAAACAAAAATTTATAACCTTCTGAAGTTAGAAAACTAGCATTTCAATCTGTCTCTTGCATGAAAAATGACTAGTAAGAAAACATTTGCAAATAATGTAATTACTGGTATTATTTATCTACTACTGCAAGAATTTAATGAATTCTCCAACAAAAACCTAAATATAAATGCTATTTCTGGACCATATATCGGAATGTAAAATATTTAAAATTATGTTGTTTAGTATATTAAAAAAAAAAAAAAAAAATACAATAAATTAAAACTTGAAAATTTAATTAGGAAATTAAAATTTGAATTTTTATTATTCTGTTGTGTATTTTCTATTTTCTACTGATTCTTTCCTTCTGTTTATAAAAAACAACAACATAGGAATAATTTCTAGAGTTAATGCTTTTTCTATTAAAGTAAGATAGTAACTTTGAGAACATTTGCATGAATTAGAAAATTAGGACTTATTTGCCATTCTGCTATTGACAAATAAAATTTCTTTATTTTATTATTTGATCAATCTATATACTAGTTTTTAAAAAAAATATGCACCCCATTAACTCATTGTAAATGAATAATTTTTTTTTACCAATTTTTTATCTTCTTATTTTTAAATTTTTTTTTATAACTGGAATTGCACTATATCAGTTAGATAATTTTTTTGGTAATTTTGTTTCAGCTACTTAATTATTGTATCAGAAATTGATACTTAAATACTTTCATTTTGAGATACATTCAATTTCTACTATTAGTTCACACTATCTCTATATATTTAATATCTTATTCAAATTTTCAATCGCTAATAAAATACCTTTTATTCATCCACTCAAGTTCAAATACATTTTTTTAAACTTGTAGTGCATGACACTTGATGTTAATACAGTTTTCAAATATTAATTAATTAATTTTAGTTTTTTGGGTGAAAAAAATTTCTTTTTATAAGATATTTAGCAGGTTATAACTTATGAAGCATTACAAGAGATGGATAGAATGAGAAATTGTAGACCACTATCAGCTTCATAAATTAGAAATGAAAAAAATAGAAAGCGAATAAATAGTAACAAACAAAAATAATAGTTCAACACCATATATAGAAAGGAAAATGGAAAATTCACTTTCTATTTTGCCACTTATTATTGTGATTCTGTCATATGTATTTACCTATTTATATTAATTGTTAATATTTAATAAAAAGTAACTAAAATAAAATGTTTCTTTTTGGACCTCTGTAGGAATTGACTTAAAAATTTTTTTAATATTGTTTTTAGCTAAATGAATTCATATTTTACTGTATATCATGTTTCTTTTATATTTGATAATATATATGTAATTGATATTATAAGTAATAAATAATTTTTATTATAAAAAATTTATCATCAGAACAACTATGAAATAAAAATATATAATTAAATTACCTAATATATTACAATTAAAGAATTACATTTCTGTAGATGAAGATGAAAAGTTTTGAGTTTCGAGAAAAGAATAACAAAACAGTTGCGCTTGAAGAAAAATGCCGAAGATTTTTGATGTAATGAATAAAGAAAAAAGTGATGTATCAAAGAAAAAGAAAAATAAGTATGTGTTAGTTTATTTATTAATTATATGAAATCTAGCAATAAGCATTCCTTAAATATTTTAATATTTCTGTCATTAAATAATAATAAACAATTAAAAAAAAGAAATGTTGCTTTTATCGAGTAGTATCATACACTAACAAAAATTAAACTAATCATAATATAATAATGGGGAGATAAATAATAAATGTTATGATAAGTAATGATCCCTAACAAAAAAATATAGATTAATTAAAAAATATATTTATATATTTAATAATAACAAAAAATATAAACAACAAAAAATAAAAAAACCTATAAATAAAAAAAAAATATGTAATTTTATTTAAATAAAACAATTTTAATTGTTTTTTTATACTTTTTTCTTATTAATCATGATAGGATGAAGGTAACAAAAAATACTCAATTAATGAAGGAAACAATTGTTACTTCGGATAGGGATCTGTTCCTGTAATTCTGGAACTAATTTGAATTTTGTAATGAAAATTAAGGTGTATAGGATTCAGTTGTCGCTGATTCGATTGTACTTAAAAATCTGTTTTGTAATGGAAAATTTTTAAGTTAGCGTTTATTAATCATGGTAATTAATTTTGTTAATTAAATTTTCACCATAAATTAATTCTGTTTCCAGGGATAACATTAATATTTAATGATAATTATGAAAGTTATTAAGTATCCTATTTATATTTTAGGACACTGAACATTTGTTAGCACCAAAGAAATGCAAATATATTTATAGTATTTAACAAATTGATAAAATTTTTTAAATTTATTTAATCTTCTAACTCTTAATAAGGAAACAACAACAAACAGATTGAAGTAGTCAGATTACTGATTTCTTTCCTGTACGGAGAAGCTTTAGGATACCTCTACCAAAAGTAATGGTAAGTAGCAATTTTTTTGCTCTTTTAATATGTTGTAGAATCTCAGTTTTAAGTTCTGTCATCTTGGGGGAATGCATAATTTATATATTTTATAAAATAAATGTAAAACTAAAAATCAAATTAATATGTTAAGCTAATAAATATCATTAACAAATATATGAAAATTATGAAAAAAAAATTGTATTAAATAATAATAATAACTAATCTTTGTGAGAAAGAATTTTATTTTCATTCATTTTTGTAAATAGTATTTTCAATACTAGGGAATCTTTTAATCAGTGCAATTGTTGATTTTCATTAAAAAAAAAAAATTTTTTTTTTGTTTGTTTGTGTTAAAAGCTTTGATTTTAAAAAGGCTGGGGATGTTTTCCATCATCATTTTACCAATGTTAAAATTTGTTTTTCAAAGCTAATCTTAATTGTTTTCATTAATTTTACTAGCTGTATCTTTGTATTCACGAAATTCCCAAAGTTACTAAAAATTACTGTCAGTTTTTAAAAAATTCTATACATAATAAGGTTATCTTAATTCGTTGAGATTAAGATAATAAAATTAGAAAATTTGATTAATGCTTTATCATATAAACTTTAATTAATGAAGATTCTATATGTTTTTTTTTTTTTTTTTTTTATTTCCAATGGCAGATTATGAACAGTTACAGCAAAAAAAAAGAAGAAAAACAAAAAACCATACAACAACAACAAAATAATACAACAGAACATGCTGCAACAGAGTTCATTAATCTAACAATAATGCCAAGTTGCAGATCTTTTAGCCACTAAAAAGTGTTACCAGGTGCACCACGGGAGGTAGATCTTCTGCGCACCCAAATTCTATTTGTAAAATGCTTTTTTAGGCAAAAAATATACTGTAGTTAATATAGTTATTACAAATTAACTACAGTAAAATTAACTACAAAAATGTGTACTGTTACTATAGTTATTATATTTTGTAATAATTTTCTTATATTATTTCAGGAAGAAAAGCATAAAATGATAGAAGATGCCATTTTATCTGGAGTAGAAGAAGGTTTCGAAGTAAGTTTTTCATAGTTTAAACACTATTGTGAAATTAAATTTAATTTTATTAAAGTAATTTTTGTTTAACTAGAATTGAATTTATTCTTTGATAAATCTTCTTTAAAATGTACAAAATCTTACTAATTATTGAATATAAATTTGAATATTTATTGATTTTTGAATATTGAATATTTCATAAAAATGATTGTGTTTATAAGATATTAATCCTGATGTTACATATTTTTTTACACCCTTAATATATTAGATTCAGTTATTTTCACTTCCAAGCCATTTTTAATCTGTATTTTAAGTAATTTTTGAATTAATAGAAAAAAATTTGCTGGATTAAATTTATATTTCCATAATTTTTTTCCATAGTTGTTCATAATATATTTATATGCATTTTACCAACACACAATGTATGCATATATATATGTGGACATTCATACCTAGTAAAACCAGAATTGATTCTTAAATATTGATTGTTCTTTAAAATATGTATCATTTATTTTCGTTTATATATAATCGATGAAATGTTAAATCGAACTGCTTAATTGATTTCTTAATCAGGTTAATTAAAAAATTATATAAAAAAGTACTTTTAAAGCTGTAACATTATATTTATAATATTTTTCTAAATTATGTTAGTTTTTACGCAACTTTTATAAAAAAATTTTATGAAGGTAAAAGATTTCCCCTAACAAAGGAAGGGGTGTTGTAACTTCCAAAGCCCTTAAACGTGGAGATTTTGTTCTGGAATATTATGGGGAACTTATTGATTATGAAGAAGCTTTACGCAGAGAATCAATTTATGCCATGAAAGAAAATACAGGATGCTATATGTATTATTTTAAATCATCAAATAAAAGATATTGGTGAGTTTTTATTTTTTTAATTTGATATTTTCATACTTTATTCCAATTAATTATATTTAAATTGTGTTTGAAATATATGTTATGCTTTTAAAGAAAGGACAACTTTTTATGCATTATAATTTATTACTTATTTTTGTCTTTTAATTGAAGAATTTTTAATTATTTTGTTATTCTTCATAGTTTAGGAAACATTTTTAGAGATTTATTTGGGGGAAAATTATTTACAATTAGTTGTTGCAAAATTTTCCCTTTTAAAATTAAGTTTTCACTGCCAATGTTGCTAATTAGACGTACAATTAACATGCATTTTGAACCACTAACAACATCCATGCCACTACCAGGATTTGATCCTGAAGCCTGTGGTATCAAAGGCCAGAACGGCAGCCAATTGGCCATCAGGCCGCTCAAATCCTTGCAATGCTATGTATGTTTGTAGTGGTTTGTAATCCACTTTAAACCATAGGTCCTGGTGTAATTAGCCCTAATGTGCAATGAATAGCCACTGAGCAACAAGCCAAACCTTGCCAATGTTGGTTTGCAGAGTTTTTTAAGGTTTGGAAATTGATACTTATCAATCAATGTATAGTCTGACAGTGGAATGCATGGAATGGTAAACACCAGTTTAATGATGAAGGTGAATGAATAAATCACTTGTTAGGGGTACTAGTCAGATATATGCTACACAATGCCGCTTTGAAAGAAAAAAAAAAAAAGTATAATAATGAGCGTGGAAATTTTTTTCATCTAGATTTCTTAAAATGTGATGTAATGTAAAATTTTAATTTTTAAAAATTTTATTGTATTTAAAATCCTTCTTATATGACATTTCTTCCTCTATGATGCTGTTCTTTTTCAATTCATCCTACTTGATGTTCCTATGAAAAAATATTTTCTTTGCATATAATTGATCATTAAAATTTGATTGCCCTGATTTAATCTATTAAAATTACAATAAATGTATTATTTGTGTTGACATGTTCTCGCAAAAAATTGTTCTTTAATCTTTTATATTCTCTTATTATATTCTCTTATATAATAATTGAGAAAAATTATTAGTTCTTTAAAATATATGCCTGCTTTTTTTTTTTACAGCATAGATGCCACTAAAGAATCAGACAGACTTGGACGTCTCATCAATCACAGTAAAAAAGGAAATTTAAAAACACAATCCATTTACTTAAAAGAGAACCCCCACCTTGCATTTTTTGCCTGTCGAGACATAGAGGCTGGTGAAGAACTGTGTTATGACTATGGAGACAGGAGTAAACAGGCCTTGAAATCGCATCCTTGGTTAGCCTTATGAGGCTAATATGTCAGTTATTTTAAGGCCAAAGATTCTTTTTTTTACTCCATATGTGTAAATAGTTTCACTCATTTTCATAACATCTGAACATATTTGGGGTCTAATAATAAGCGAAACTCACATTTTTTTCTATGATCTGTTATTAATTTATTCAGCCATGTAAAAGACATTTTGAAAGAACTGTATTATATGTTCATCTGCTGCTAGTCTATCCTTATTCTTGAGTATTAAATTAATATTTTTTAACCATTCTTATTTAAATACATATGCATATTAATATAAATATTTTCCATTGCTTTGTTTTGGGACCATTATTTCCTTATATGAATGTAATGCTTGCATTAAATATTTTTTTCTATGAGAAAGAGGATTTTCAATTTTATGAAATCACAAAGTGTCAATCATTTTTAAGTGTTTCTGTTGATAGTTAACTAAATATATCATTGCAAATACTACATTTTCACTGCCAAAGGAATTTTCTCACCAATTTAGTGTAAATTATATATTAAAATGTTATTTAATTAATTGCATGTTGCCATTTATGATTTTAATAAGTATTTTGAAATATCTTAAATTTTACTTAAATTATTTAACTTAAAAACTAATTCTTCTTTTTCCTGTAATGTAATGATGTACCATATATTGTTAATATATGGTATTTTGTATTATAAATATAGTATTAATTATTAACAAAATACCTTGTATTTATTTTTATTTAAATTTATTTGCCTAAATTTTATTGGGACAAAATTGCTAGGTAACGAATATAAAATTTTATCAAAATATCTTTAACCTGTGCTGCAAGCAATACAATAAATTTTATAAATTAAAATAGAATAATTTTCTCATTGATTATATTTATCTGTATTTAATTCTCAATAGTTCTGTACTTAGATATGCCATTTGTTTGAATAACAATATAAAATTTTACCTCTAAATCTTAATTTTTATTTTTATTCAGTAGTTTGAAAATATGTGAAAGAATATTTCCATTTTAAGATTTTTTAATTAAATATTGATTAAAATTGAAGGGAGGGAAAAGATATATTGCTAATAATATATAATTTAACTATGTCATGGCTGTCAACTCTTCTGGAATTTTTAGAATTTTTCTCTAATTTGTCAAACCTTCAATCAATTTGATTTTTTTTTCCCTTCATATTTTTGGTGTATGTATTTTATTTTGGGCATTTGAATAACTTTCTAATTTCTACGAAGATTTCTGATTTTAAGAAAAATGTCTTTAATAGCAAACTGCTGTTTGTTTTAAAATCATATAATGAATAATTCTGTCTAAATATTCTGGTATATCATTCTTTTAATAAGAGTTTGATTATAAATAGTTATAAATTTTTTTTGTCATATTTTTATAGATAAATAATTACTTAGTTTCTAATTGCATTTATGTATTCTTCATTTGTTTTTCATTTTAAAATTAAGTAATCACTAATAATTAAACTAAACAATATTGATTGTATTTAAACTATTGTATTTTGAAGAAAGTTGCCACCAGTGCTTGTGAAGTGGCTTCCATAAGATGGGCGACTGTAGTGTGTAACAGACTTTTGACAAACCAGTTTAAATGATAAGAGTAAAGTTATACTACACTTAACATTTCACATTATAGCAATAAAGAAAAAAATTATTTTACAATGCTTTGATGCACACATGTAGATGACATTTCCGTCCGACATCGTTATTTAACTCATTAGTTCTTTCAATCAATTACTTATCTTCACTTGGTTGATAAAGTTCACTGTGATCATTATTGAAATTAAAACAATTTTCTTTAAAAGAATTTTTAAAATTATAAGTTTCTACACACACACAAAATGAACCTTTGTTTTGATGTATAAAAAGAAAAATGGAATTCTCATATGTCCTGTTTTTAAAAGGGGGAAAAAAGTGGTACTTTTGTGCTTGAATAGTTTTGGCAAAAATTATCTTGGGTTTTTCTTGTGGCAACAGTATCAACAACATGTCTTTGCCAACTCTAAGTATTAAATTGACTCAATTCTATTATTAATCCACCATTTTGTAAGATTCCATAAACATTTAAATTTACTTTTGTGAACTAATAAAAATCTTATTTTACCAAAATTCATCCTTTCCAATGATGCATAAAAATATGTAATGTACTATAAAAATTCTGATGACTTAAAATATATGTATGTGTGATATATATATATATACATACTGCTTTTACAGTTTATTTTAATGAGCAATTGGTTTGTTTTAGTATGCAAGTTTAATAAATGAAATCACTACTTGACAATTTTGCGATAAGCTGCTTTTATAGCAAGGATAATGAAATTAGATATAAGTATTATTCCTAAAATGTATGCAATTTATTTAGTATTAGAAAACTTTACTAATTGACTTAAAAGATTAATTCATGTAATATGAATTTTTGTTCTGTGTTTTTCTTTATGTATTGTTTTAATTTCCTTGTGAATGATTTTTGATATTGTGTTTGTGTGCATTTCTGGTGTTTTCATGTGGTTAACGTGCTTACTTTAATTTTACCAATTTTTTATACTTGCTGCACCATGTGCATTTACTGCCTTATATTTATTTATACAAATTTCTTAGTTTAATATGCAGTTAGTGGGCATGTAGAAATTTAAACCATCATATTAGCAATGTTTTAGTTTGGTGACAATTTTATGTTATTAATCAAAGATGGCTGCATTCATAAACAAAATGTTCAATGTTAGTGCTTTTGTCAAATAATGTTAACTTATACGAACTTATGATTCACCAAAACAACAAAATCTAAAAATAGGTAAATCCTTCATTCAAGGTACATCATTAAGGATTTTTTTTCCCTTTTTGTTCACCTATATAAGATTGTCATAATATAGGAATGTTTTTCGCACAAAATACATTTCCAAGTAAGTTTGTTTGATTTGACAATGTCTTGCATTTGCTATGAACTTTGAATATCCCTCAGTATAGTTTGAATTACCAATTGTGTAGAAAATTGCCAAGTGGCCAAATCTGTCAGATTCAAATAGAGTAGGTCAATATTTTCAGAAGCAATTTTGATTACTATAAAAATTAGATGGAAAGAATTCTACGATAATTTTTTCCCCCTTCAAAATTGCTGTGAGCCACATACGTTTGACTATCACCCTAAGCAGTAATCAGTTAGTGTGTTTCCATCTTTAAACTGGGTGTTTACCTTTCCACACAATCAGTGGTTGTACTTTACATGTATATTAATGAAGAAGTTCAATTTCTTGCTTCTTTAATATAGATGAACAATAGACCTTGAAACTAGGCATGGTTAACTTTTCTTACTTAGAGGGAATGAAATATTATTTGTTCTCGAAAAGGACAAGAGCAAATTATTAAATAAAATAAATAAGCATTAATGGTTTTTGATATAAAGAACAACTTGACAATTTAATGGAAATATTGGCCTTTTGTGTGAATTATAAGACTGTGAATATTGCCGCTGATATTATTTAAGAATATTCATGTAGAATTGTCAGGGTTTTTGTCCATTTGAAGTGATTCTTTTTGAAAGGGCACATAAATTTGTGTATTTTTTCTTCCACCCAATAAAGTTTATAAAACTTCCTGAGATCAGTGTTATTAAATTGTCATTTTAACACTAAATCTTAGTGTTTAACTTTTTCCTGAATCTCATATTACCTAAATGTGTTCTAAATTATATGTAGCATAGTGAATACTTACCTTGTGCCATAAAGCGTCTTCTAGATTTCTGTATCCAGAATTCATTTGCTGTGTGAAGAGTCAAGTTTGATTTATTATCGAAAAAAGATAACCTGTGTTTTTTTTTTTTTAAATGGAATACTTTTATGCTTTGCAGGCATACTTACAAAATTTAAAAACAAAAACTGAAAGAAACCACTACATAAAATGAATAAATGCAAATGTTGGAAAGTTTTAATTATAAATATCAAATAATGAAACATATTGGGAATAAATATTGCACAATTTTCATATTTCCAATAAAAAAAATTAGTTGATATTTAGAAAATAAAATAATTATAGTTGTAAAAGAAATAAAGTGATCAATAGCTGCCATTTTGTTGCAGAAGTAACCATCTTGCTTGGTAACTCAAAATGCCACCAAATAAAATAACCATTACCAATAAATATTTTATACAGCATCTGTACTTTAGTTATAATTGTGTCTTAAAAGAAAAATCTTATGTGCCTTCCATGAATTTTTAAAAGTTTTTAAAAATAACAATATACAAATATTTTATTGTAGAATTCAATAATTTGTGTCACAAATACTTACATTTATGTTTGTTTTTTTATAAACCAGTAGAATAAGAACTTTTCACTGCCACAAGGGATACAATTGTGCCTTTTTAATACTTTTATTTACAATATTTTCAAATTTATGCTTTCTTTTTTTGTGAATATAGAAAACTATTATTAATGTTGCTAAATATTGATCAAAATTAATATGTGTACAAAATATTTGTGGTATGTTTAAATATATTCTTTTTTTTTTAACTAAAAAGATTGAATTTGTTTTTACATTTCATCTTGTTTAATGTATTCCTTTATTTTTCAGTGAAGTAGAATAAAATAGCTTTTGTTTTTGATTGTAAGTGTTACACATTGACTGTCAATTTAATGCCAACATGAAAAACTTCCAAAAGTTATAATAATAATAAAAAAAAAAAAACAGTTGTAAAGTTTCCTTATACGAGAAGTATAATTTTTTTCTTGAAAATTTCTATTTTTGCAATAAAAAAATTTAGCAGGAAAAGAAAATTTAATAGGTAAAATTAAAAAATATATTTTTAGTTGTCTAAAGCTTGTAGAATATGAAAACAATATATGTAATAAATACAAAATAAAAGTTGAAGTGATTAAAAAGAAAATAAATAAATTTTCAATATATATATATATACAGTAACCTCTCTTCAATCTGGCATTTGATAGTTTGGCACATTCTATAATCTGTCACTGATCAAGCTTTTCGTATGACCTTTGATTTTGACCTTGAAGACCAGATTTGTGATACAATGCTGCTCGCATTCGTCAAGTATTTATCTACATAGGTTCAGAATGTGAACACATTAAATGCGTACTTGTTTAAATATTTATCTGAAGTGCTTTATCTTTGGTACCCCCCTTAAAACTATACGGCCATGGTTCCAAATGTATAGGATAAAGAGATGTTGCTGTATATATACATTATTTTTATATGATGTTTGTGTTCCTGTGATGTAAACACCATTCATTTTAATACTTTTAGCTTTGAAACAAATCTCGAATAATCAAAACATTCAACTGTTTAATTTTTTTTTTTTATTATATTTTATTTGAATATTGCTTAGAATGAGTTAAAAAAAAATAGCTGAGAATTGTGAAATATATATATATATATATAGTGTAGTGTGCAGGTTGGGCAATCAGATTGTGACTGGGCGTGGTTGGGCTGAGATACTGAAGGTTCAGGTTGGAGAATTCACAGCTTTTATTTAAAAAAAAAAAAAATAAAAAATAACACAGCATAAACACCACACACATACAATATTTAGCACATTTAAAGCCGCACAGGGTGCGCAAAATATAGTTCCTCTTTGGGTGAGAGTGTTTATTTTAGACTAGAAGATCAGATCCTTTGTATTAGCCTGAATGCGAGAACATTACCTATTATTTTTATTTCTACGATTGGCAAAAACACTTTTATCTTTTAGACAACGTCCAACAAAGTAGATGGTAAATAATGCATTAAAACGCACAAGTCTATTTGGATCAACGCATATTTGTGAACTAAAATTTTTTTATGGATTGGATATCAAGAAAAGTGAAACATGAAACCATTTCACATTATTCTTTGCATTTAGTAAGTACAAAAATAAATTAAATGTAATATAACATATCGATTTCATTATTTGGTTTACTAAATACTATTTATTTTTTATTATATATAATGAAATGAAATATGTATACTTATGTAAGATAATTTTCGAAGGTAACATTTTTTTAAATATGCGGCCAAGTTACTATGATTACATGTGTCTTACACGATCCTGTGCATTTTTGATAAGGAGGAAAAAGTTTTAGAAGTGCATGTGATAATTTCCACTTTTCTTTCTTTCTCACACTTAGCCGAATTTCATGGCGTATTTTATGCAACATTCTGTGAAATTCACTAGTAGACAGTTAAAATGTGTAATCACCAAATCTTGGATGGTAACATGAGGTGGTGAATCAGGGATGATTCGATGCAGATTGTTAGACATTTAAAGGTGATAGTCAGGGTTTTTCCCAACTTATGGAAGTAGTTTAACGAGACCAAATCCGTAGAGAAAAAAGAATGAAAATCGACGTTTGTCTAGTACAGCAAAGAACAGAGAAATTCTATATCTATACAATGTCTCCACAACATTTATGAGACTACAGGTAGCAGAATATCAAAGTTACAATTTCTGGAACACAATACGAGGAAGGCCTGCTCGCATCCTGCTTGTTTCTGCATACCGCCTACCACATGCGCAGTTTATCATTCTGGAAAAAATATCGTTTGTGAGTCAGATATTAGTGGACAACCTTTTTATTCGTTAACGAGTTCTGGTCCACTTATTTTCTGCGTACTTTCAATGTTATTTGGTGAGAACCAAGAACTCGCTACTAGGGATTGCAAAACCGGTATACTGAATACCGGTATTTTGAGCCATTTGTACAATTTTGTAATACCGGTAATCGCAAGTTTAAATACCGTTTTTCGGTATTTACTAGAAATTTAAAATTCTTGTCTCTGAAAGAATTCTTATCTGTGAAATTCTTATTCTATTCTCCACAAACCTATCCCCGTTCAGAAGAATTTGGTACAGTTATCGAAGATTATGATGACACTAATGTCGATAGTGAAAAGGAATTGTCACTTGAACAAAAATTAGATTTGGTGATAACTAAAAAAATTCAACAAATCAAAATACATTACAGAAATCAGCTGTATCCAAAACAATCCGACGAGAAATAGATTCATTTAAAGATGAGGGATTTAGAGGTAAATACTTGGAAAAAGTATATCGCGCATTGTTAACATACGCACATTGTTTTTTTGCACAAAATTACGTTCCATGTTTAATGATAGTACAATTGATGCATTACGTTTTTAAGAT
The DNA here is from genome assembly GCA_021605095.1 of Caerostris extrusa. Taxonomy (NCBI): domain Eukaryota; kingdom Metazoa; phylum Arthropoda; class Arachnida; order Araneae; family Araneidae; genus Caerostris; species Caerostris extrusa. Next base: position 56,058 of record BPLR01004030.1, on the reverse strand, counting down.
CACATTTCAAAAATTTGTAATAGTACCACAGACTGAATAGTGATACTTACACTTTTTCGTGATTTAAATAAATAAGATGTTCCCTTAATTTTTTTGTGATTCTTTATATACTGTTATAATTTATAAGTTAAATTTCTTTTTTTTTTTTTTTTTTGTGATATTTACATTCTCTCATAAAACTGGCAAATAAAACAAAAAAAAAAACACCTGTGTTTCCTTTCTTTTCTAAAATTTCTGCTACCAGTATTAAAACCGGAATCCCGGTATAAAGATCTAAAAATACCGAATACCGGTATTGAACTTTTGGTCCGATATTGCAATCCCTACTCGCTACCTATCCTTCGACTTCCGAAAAAGAAAAGAGACCATTATGGCAACAGAAATTTGATGGTCAGGGTAGGGCATAATTTCGAATCTCAATGTTTTTTGGTGACGTGCTGTGAAGTAAAAAAATTCGATCCATAGACTACAATGCTCGCATTTTCACGACTGCCGTTGGCGCTGATTTCGTTTTAATGGACGACAACGTGCGTTCAAATAGGTTTTATCTGGTCGATGGATTTGTGGAAGGGAGGATTTTGCCAGATGGATTGTCCATCTAAATCTGCAGGTTTAAACCGAATATAATATGTATGGGGCGCTCTTGCAACTCGTTTTTCACCTCCGAGAATAATCTTGAGCCTGAAAAAGTGTTGCTGGAGAAATGTTTCAACTTTTAAAGGACACACAAACTGCTTGATTTCAGTACTAATGAATGTTGTGTGAGCTATTTAACTGTAGGAGTGGACGATACACTCAACCAATTTTCATATTTGATGCATATTGTAAGCTTTAGAAAGGCTTATGCATGTTTTTTTCTATTTTTGCACTATATCAAAATGTGTGAATACTAAATTTCTTCAGTATGTTTAGTAGTTTTAGAAATAATCCACAAAAATAAAAATTCTATTAATTATTTATGCCGTTGTATATGTATTAAATGTCTAAATTAATACTTAACTTTTTAGTATATCAAACTACTTATCTAAACAAATTTTTGACAATTTATATTGTTTTTTTTCACTAAATGTAGTTAACTACTTGTGATGATAAATGGATTTTTTTAATCACTTATCATTAAATTTAAAATTAACCAAGAGTTTTCAATGTTATTTATTTATTTTATTATGTTGTTGTTCCAATGCAGCTGTTGACAGAGAGACAGTTAATCTTTATGACATAAGCAAGGGCTGCTCCGCTATTACTCATTTAGCACTATCCAGGGGGCACGTGTAGCTTGAAGATTTGCTATGGACGCGAATAATATCTCCCACAATGCGCTCTATGATCATATAAGATAGTGACTTAACGGTTTGAAGTGGATTCGAACCACTACAAACATCCATGACACCGCCGGGACTCGAACCCGAAAACTGTGGTAGCGAGCCAGAGCACTAGCTACTCAGCCATCAGGCCCCATTTATTTGATTATAAAGAAAGAAATTTTTGATTCCCGATCTCTTTCGCTGATAAGATGAAGGTGGCGGAACCTTTTGCCAATAAAACGGAAGCAATGCCTCCTTTTTCAGAAAATATTTTTAAATTTATAAAATAATTCTATATTTAAAAATAAAATAATGTAAATAATAACATATCTGTTTAGTGTATAAATTAGATAATAAACTATAGAGTCTTCCTTGCTAAAAATTACCATGGAAAATAATGTTTGGCTATCTTGAAGGAGAACCTGCATGTAATTTTTAGTATTGCTTGTTGATTTTCAATTATTGGTACAAGACATTGTTGATAATATCTAAGAACAATCATTTACCCAATTAGTTAAGATGATGAGTGATCAGATGGATGAATATGGAGTTATCAAAATCTGATTCTGCTAGGTGTCTTATTCTTGCAGTGAGGTCCAAGAATCTGGGAAAATTTAGTTTCAAGAATTATTGCTCCTGTTTTAGGTAAGACGTGTTTTAACTCTCTCTGAAGATAAATTTTTAGTTCTTTCGGCCCAAAGAAGGAGGTACATTACTGTGCCTCAACTTATTTTAAATCATTTTCAGCCAACAAGAATATCTGCTGGTACGATAAGAATACACCTTCACTATCAAGGATTCTATGCAAGATGGACCCCTTTTGTGTGTCCCTCTTAACCGATGTCAGAGAAGTGCCAATTTACGTTAGGTGAAAACATATGTCACTTGGACTAGACAACAATATGCTTCTGTACTTTTCACAGATGATTGTAGGTAGGGATTGCAATACCGAATACCGGTATTTTGAGCCATTTGTATAATTTTGTAACACCGGTATTCACAAGTTTAAATACCGGTTTTTCAGCATTTACTAGAAATTTAGAATTCTTATCTGTGAATTATTATTCAGAATTCTTATCTGTGAAAACAAGGTTGTAGTTATGAAAAAGTATAATTTTTCGATATTTTTAAATTGGTGAGTCTGTTATTCATATTGTATTTGCATATCATACTTTAGAGTTCCAAATATTTTTCAGATTTATTATATATATACTCATAAATAATACCCCATAATAATGAATAAGAATAACTTTAAAGAACATAAAAAATCAGTTGATAATACTTCGGTTTGGTTTCATTATTTATATGATGAAAATAATATGGTGGCACAATGTAAAAAATGTTCAAGATTTATCAAATTGAATGGAGGAAGTACAAGCGGACTCCATACACATTTATAAACGAAGCATGATACAAATTTATTAAAGAGGAAAGAATCTAATTGCTTTGAAGATACAAACTTAAGCACAGTTTCTAAGCCCAAGCCATCAGGGATTTTAGATTTTTTTTTTTTTGAAAAAAAAAAGATTATTTGGATAAAATTATAAGTAAAATGACAGCATTAGATGATTTGCCATTTCGAGTGTTTTTTGTGATATTTACATTCTCTAATAAACCTGGAAAATAAAAAAAAAACCACCCGTGTTTTCTTTCTTTTTCTAAAATTTCTACTACCGGTATTAAAACCGGTATCCCGGTATTAAGATCTAAAAAATACCGAATACCGGTATTGAACTTTTGGTCCGATATTGCAATCCCTAATTGTAGGTTTACTCTGGAGCGTGATTCTGATCGTGTACTGATTAAGATAGAATAACGCACTAGATTTTAACAATGTAGCATTGTTGAAAGACATTAATATAAGACGAAAAATCCTAGATGAATAGAATCTGAATCCTATGGAACCAAAGTCAGAGCTCTAACCAATTGGCCCTCAGACCGCACCAATGTCAAGGACAGGTGAGGTTCAAATCCGTTGGGTGTCTCCTATAGAAACAAAGAGACAACATTGAATAATGTGACAATGCGTGTAATGTATTCCTCATTCATAGTCAGTTTAACTGGTGGGAGGTTTTAAAGTTTCATTCCATACGACATACAAATGCAGAGAAGTTAGCCCTCAATGTCCTCCCGTATGGTGATGTCGTCCCATCAATTCTTGAAAAAGAATAAATACAATATTTCATTTGCTCGATTGATAAATAATACAATATGTAAAAAGTAACTTACACTCAAGAGCCAAAACATTATGACCACCCCTATATTTTGCAATGAACTCGCCTGGATGACGTGGAAGGCACGTGATCAGGTGGAAGTGGTATTTAACTGCTGCTGGAGAGTCTGAAGAATCATTCTTTCACTTACTTCTGTGTGTGATGGGAAAGGCTGCGGATCTAAGCGACTTTGATAGAGGGCAGATTGTAATGGCTCGAAGGCTCGGAACAAGTATTTCCGAAACTGCACGACTCGTGGGTTGTTCGCGATCTACAGTTGTTAGTACTTATGCGAAGTGGATGAATGACGGTGAAACCAGCAGTAGACGACATGGTGTTGGACGTCCAAGCTATCAAAGAAAAAGGTCGTCGGAGACTGTCTCGCATGGTGAAGCAAAACCGGAGCCAGACAGTGGCTCAGCTGTCAGCCCAATACAATGCAGGGTCAAGTAGAATGGTATCGGATCACACTGTTCAGCGGACACTGTTGAATATGGGGCTACGCAGCAAACGTCCCACTTGTGTGCCTTTGCTGACCAAGCGTCATCGCCAACTGCGCCTGCGCTGGGCCCGAAACATCGTGACTGGTCCATGGATCAGTGGGAGAGAGTTGCCTGGTCAGATGAATCACGGTTTGTCATTCATCACGCCGATGGCCGTGTCAGGATACTCCGTCTTCCAGGCGAACAGTTGCTCCCTCAATGTACAGTAGGTCATACACAGGCCGGTGGTGGCAGAATTATGCTTTGGGTGACGTTCTCTTGGGCGTCTCTGGGGCCCGTGGTTGTGGTAGAGCAGACCATGAGTGCTACAGGGTATCTGAACATCATTGCGGACAAGTTGCACCCTTACATGGCCTCTGTTTTTCCAGCTTGAAATGGAATGTTCCAACAGGACAACGCCCCTTGTCACAAGGCTAAAATTGTGTTAGAATGGTTCCAGGAACATGATGCTGAATTCCAGTTAATGTCCTGGCCGCCTAACTCACCAAATTGTGATTGAAACAGCACTGATTAATAAATTTAATTGATAGGTTTAGTTTTTAGCTATCTTTGAAGAATACTTAAAATCATTTTTTTTTTTTAAATTTATCAACCATTTCAATAAGTATGTATGTCATTGGTTTAATAAATACACAATGCGCATAAAATAAAGTCAAAGAAATTTTATTGATCGACAACAAAAAGGATTTTACATTTTTAATATAAATCGGTCAATCGGAATGTAATAACAAATTAAAAAGCCGAAAGTTATACATAAAGGAATGTTTTTAAAAGCTTGCTTATTGCTTATTTTTCTTTAATAAAATTATTTCTTATCAGTAAAAGTATTTTAATGAAAATATTAAGATAATTTTCAAGATGGAAATATTGAACTAAATATAAAGAATGAAAGTTGCATGTAGAGGAAGATACCCTTATATTTTCCATTTAGTCAAATGATCTCCTATTTCCTATTAATTAAAATTGGTAAATGAAAATATTAAACTAAATTTTTAAAAAATGAAAGTTAAATTTAAATAGTTTTTTTATAATTATTTATTGCTATATTTCCTCTGAATAATATTAAACTTTCTTTCTATTAATGGCTCTTTTAAAATTATAAGAATTTTCTCTATTTTACAAATTTTTTTTTTATTATTATTATTTTTTTCTGAATTTGAGAATAAAATGTAATTTCAAAAAAAATCAGTATATAAATGTTAAAATAATATAAATGCTAAAGAATCAAAAATATTTCAGAGCAGATACGGTTTTAAAATTAAAGAAAAATTACTAACCCACAAAAAAGCGTATGATAATTTTTATTATATTTGCAGTTTAATTTGATGAATTGAATCTGATTTCGTAAGCGAAAAGATAAAATTTTTTTTTTAGATATTTAAATTTCTGATAGGCTTGTTTCAGGACATTTATGGTCCTCCGCTACATGTTGCAATACATTTATTAAGATGTACTCACAGAAATAAACAAAAGGACTACACATAAACGAGCAGTGAACGTATTCTCTCCGAAATGATGGAACTGATGTAAATCAATTTGTATTTCGGCTATGCTGTCATGTGGTATGAAACCAATTGGACTGGATGTTTTCAGTAGATGAACTTGCTTTTAATCTATCTTTTATCTGCTGACATTTTCCAGCGTAATCATGTGAAATCCATCAGTTGCAGATATTTTTAGCAGGTGGATGTTGTGGTCTCCCATCCGATGAGATTAGCAGTGATATGCATAATGAATTGTATACAGCTATTTTCAGTTAGAAGACTGACACTGCTTCGACTGAAATTGCCCAATGTAATATGCAATCAATTGTAAACAGATATTTCCAGTTAACGAAACACGCCTCCAGTCATTCCAACTATTGATATTATCCAATATAAAACGTAATAAATTGGATGCAGATATTTTCAGCGGATGAACATCTTGACAGTCACTACATCTGCAGATATTCTCCATTGTGATGTACAATCAGCTTGGTAATATCAGCAGATGGGATGATTATCAAAACGTTCATCTACTTCAAATATCTACATCCAAATGATTACAGACAGCATGTTTGTCTTCTGAAAACGTCTGCATACAAAAGATTACATACCACACTGGATAAATTCAGCAAATAAGCGAATGTCAGTACATTCTTATGCTGAAAATAACTGTATCCAATTGATTACGCATATCACTGATAATCTCATCACTTGAGAGACTACCACATTCACCTGCTCAAAAATATTTAGCAGATTATTACACTGGAAAGTTTCAGCAGATGAAATCATTAGCAGCTAGTTCATGTACTGAGATTATCCGGTCCAACTGATTGCATACCACATACCAACACAACTGAAATACAAGCTCATTTTCAACGACTCCATCTTTTCGAAGATAATACGATCACTGCACATTTCAATGTAGTGCTTGTTTATTTTTGTGAGAACATCTTAAAAAATGTACTGCAATATGCAGCTGGCCATAAATGTCCTGAAAAAAAGCATATTCGAATAAAATCCGGCAGTTTTTTACATACTATAAATTAAATAAAATTGTAATCAATTCTTTTGATTTTCTAAGCGGAAAACTTGCTTTTGTTGTACTTATTAGTTTATGAATCTATTTTTATTTTAATCTGGATATTACAAAGATAAAGATAAAAAAAAATCTTTGAAAAATTGCATATAATCCGTGTTTACATATTCGGATTCTAATTATGAGTAATTATAAAATTGAAAATTTAATTTTAAATGTACAAAAACATGTTTATATTTCTTTAAATTTAAATGTTTTTCAAATTTTTAATAAAAAAATAAGCAGTTTTTGGAAAAAAATTATGCATTGTCCTCGAATACAAAATCTAATACAAATTTTAAACACACAAAATATTATATTTGTAATTACAAATTATTTAAATTCTTTTAATGGAAATTTTCAAAATTTCCTTACATCCTAAATTGAAAAGTTCGAGATTTTCTAAAAAAAATATGCATAATCATAATTCTCATTTACAAAATCCGATTCAAATCACGATTAAATTATTGAAGATAAAAGCTTTTTAATTAAATTTTCAAATTAATAAACAAATTTCGATTTTTTTTTATATAATTTTTTAAAACAATGTATAAAAATAAGAATTTTATGTTGGTTTATCATTTTCCTTAATAAACCTACAGTTTCAAAATTTTATGCATTATTATAAATATTTTAAGCATAAATATTTCGATTAATACTTTTTATTTAGATATTTCTTTGCTAGAAATGGAATATAGTTCTTTAAACGAGACTTAATTTTTTTTGTGTTTCTGCTTATAAATTTTTTAGTTAATTTTAAATGCTTATAAAAATTAATAAAAACTAGTAAATTAAATTATTTTATTAACTATTATTTGTATCGAAACTATATTTTCTTTTCCTTAGGTCTTTAAAATTAAAGATATGGATTAAAATTTCATCTTTTAAAAATGTGTTTCTTATTCTACATTACATTTTATTCTCAAATCGATATTAAGCTTTCCTTTTAAAAATACTGCCTCAACTTCTTTTAGTATTAATAAAAATGCTTAAAAAATTAATGAATCAATTAATGGGTTCTTATTTAAATGTATAAGTTTTCTGAAACTAATTATTTCAATCCTTTTAATGGTTTAAGCAAATGACTGCCGGAACTTTATGGAAAACTCTTTTGATCACTGGAAGTAATTTCGTAGCACGCATTCACTTCTGTAAATCTGAAAGAAATTACTTCAGGATTTTGGATTCAGGTGTCAGATTTCTTCAGGTTTTTGACTTTGAATTCAGATTATTACAACTGTTACAACTTTTTCCCCTTATAATTGTATGAAGTGCTTTGGAATATTTGGAAATTTTTTTGACTTGTTGCTACCTATAATTTAATCTTAGCATTAGTATTTAAACAAGGTCGGAAAAATATTTCTTATAAAAAATTTCAGAATATTGTCCGTTATTAAATTACATTTTTTACGGTGGAGTATTTGTAATGATTCTTCTCTTGGCTGTTTCTCTTTCCGAAAGAATTTTCTTTTTTCTCTTTTTTTTTCCTTGTGTAAAGAATTATCAATTCAAAAGTTTATTTGAAGACTATTGAATTGTTTGTAGATCTCGCACTTATTTTGAGTATAGAGAATAATTTTATTTCTTTTTTTCAGATGTCTTCAGAATATTTTAGAGTACTTTGATTCTTGAAAAAGTTTATTGTGACAAATGCCTTTCGATACAATTTCTCTTAATTCTGTCTATAGTAAATTATAGAACAATTGTATCATCCTGTTTTCCCCTCCACCATTTCTATGATAAAGCAAAAATGCTTTTCCTTGCCATACCGTTGTTGTTCTTTGGATTATTTTGGAGCAAATTGGTTCTTAAAAAGGTTTATTGTGGCAAATGCTTTTCAGTGCAATTTTTCTTAATTCTCTCCAGAGTAAATTGCACAACATTTCCATTATTCTGTTTTTTCCTCCCGTTATTTTTTTCTATGACAAAGCAAAAATGTTTTACTGTTCTTCAGATTATTTCTTTTTAACGTTGAAACTAGTTTATATAATTTTTTTTGAAAAATATTTATTATAAAATCAAATGAAATGTTGCCGCGAGAACATCTTAAAAACTGTACTGCAACAGGTAGCGAACCATAAATGCCGTGAAACACAAGCATATCCGAATAAAATCCTACAGTGGTAGCAGATTAACGGCAATACAATCAGATATATGGTACGATAGGTTCTACACTGTCACACAGAAATGATTTCCATTTCCAGAACATGGTGCTATCTCATTACATTTCTACAATGGTTACGGAAAACAAATCCTCTTAAAACTACGTTTTAATATCTTCAAAAGTTAAAGGCTTTAAATAAATGAGAACGTCAGTAATATTTTTTGTATTAGTAACATGGAGTTAATTTGCGGTATTAATATAAATGTTTTTAGCATACATATCTCTATTGATAATTTTTATTTAAATATATCATTGCTAGAGATGGAATGTAGTTATTTAAAAGCGCGTTATTTTTGCGGGGTTTTTAGCTTATAAACTTTTTAAATTAATTTTAAATTTGTATTGGTAACATGGAGTTAATTTGCGGTATTAATATAAATGTTTTTAGTATACATATCTCTATTGATAATTTTTATTTAAATATATCATTGCTAGAGATGGAATGTAGTTATTTAAAAGCGCGTTATTTTTTTGCGGGGTTTTAGCTTATAAACTCTTTAATTAATTTTAAAATTTTATGAAAAGTAGTTAAAATACTCAGTTAAATAACTTGATTAACTATTATTTGAATGAAAACACGTCTATGAATGAATGAAAATGAATGAAATTATATGAATGTGAATGAAATTACGTTTTAGAATTTAAGTTATGAATATTTTCGCCTTTAAAAAAATGCTTTTTTCTATTCTACATTACATTTTACTGTCAAAACGATATTAAACTTTCTTTTTAAAAATACAGCCTCAATTTCTTTTAATAATAATATAGTAAAATTATTAATTAATTCAATATTTTCAGTAGTAATTCAGTAAAATTGATGAATCAATTAATGGTTATCATAGAAAAATCTGAATAATTTTCTGAATTATTTTTCTGAAAGTTAACTATTTCAATCCTTCAAGGGTTAAAGTAAATGACTACCTGAACTTTATGGGAAACACTTTTGATCACCGGGAGTAATATTGAAGCAAGTATTCACTTCTTGAAATCTGAAGGAATCACTTTCTTTCTGAATTTCACTTTCTTCAGATTATTTTGAAGTTTTAAAACAAATTTTTTTCTTTTAATTGTATTAAGTGCTTTGAAATAGTTGTGAAAAAGTTTTGACTCATTGTTATCTATCATTTAATCTTAGCATTAGCATTTAAGAAAGCTCTAAAAAACTATTGTTATGAAAAAAATTTTTCTAAATATTATCTATTATTAAATGAAATCTTACGGGGAAGCTTTTTCTATGATTCTGTCTTGACTTTTACACTTTCCAAAGAAATTTCTTTTCTTTCTTTTTTTCTTGTAAGAAGGATTATCCATTTGAAAGGTTTCTTGAATGATTATTGAATATTTGCAAGGTCTCGCTCTTATTTTCTGTATAGAGAATAATTTTTTTTTTTCTTTTTCATATACCTTCACATTATTTTAGAGTACTGGGTTCTTGAAAAAGTTTGTCTTGGCAAATGCTTCTCAAGACAAACCAGTAATATATCTATATGTTTCTCTATACTAAATTGAAGAACATATGTATTATTCTGTTTTTTCCTGTCATTATTTATAAGATAAAGCAAATATTTTTTTGTCCTTTCTGTATCTTTGCTATTCTTCAGATTATTTTAGAGTAATTGGCTCTTAAAAAGGTTTATTGTGACAAACGATTTTCAATGCATTTTCTCTTCATTATCTCTACAGTATATTGCAGAACATTTGCATTATCCTGTTTTTCCTTTCCAATATTTCTATGATAAGGCAAAGATGTTTTATGTTTGCCATATCCTTGTTCTTTAAGGTGATTTTAGAGTAATTGGCTCTTAAAAAAGTTTGTTTATTGTGACAAACGATTTTCAATGCTTTTCTCTTCATTATCTCTACAGTATATTGCAGAACATTTTCCTTTCCAATATTTCTATGATAAGGCAAAGATATTTTATGTTTGCCATATCCTTGTTCTTTTTTAAGGTGATTTTAGAGTAATTGGCTCTTAAAAAGGTTTATTGTGACAAACGATTTTCAGATGCATTTTCTCTTCATTATCTCTACAGTATATTGCAGAACATTGGTTTTTCCTTTCTATTTCTATGATAAGGCAAAGATGTTTAATCCTTGCTTTAACAAATGATTTTCAACAAATGATTTTCAATGTAATTTCTCTTAATTCTTTCTACAGTTAATTGCAGAACATTTGCATTATCCTGCTTTCTTTTCCAATATTTCTATGATGAAGCAAAAAATGTTTATGCTTTGCCATATCCTTGCTATTCTTCAGATTATTTCTTTTTAACTTTAAAATTGGTTTCAATAATTTTTTTAAATGTCTACTGTAAATTTTGATGAAATAATGCTTTCTTGGGTAACTTTTTAAATCCCTTTAAATTCAATATATTCATTATTAATTATCCCTGGTTTCGTTCACTGATTAATAAACAATATCTTCGATTTATCAAATAAGATCGGATAATTCTGTTGTATGTTACCTGATCAATAATTATTTAACTAAAGGTGTTTGATGCATTAGATGATCCATCATTTTTTAAATCTAGTGAGATATTAAAAGATTTTAATATATGAGGCACCATTTCAATTCTGGTTTAAAATGACGTGATGTTAGTTGAATTTCCAGTTCCAGTAAAAAATCTTGGATGATATTTCGCTAATTTTCTTCTTCACTACAGCAATGCTTTCAAAATTTTATTATTAAATTTTATTGTTCCTGCAATGAAATTTCTCATAGGTTTTGACATCAACAGAATTTTATTTATCTGAATGGATTCACCGAATATTATTTTTCAATCAGATGCTTCAACATTTGAATGCTTCTTTTTTGGAGAACTTATCTGGATTCGTAAAGTTACATGGATACAAATAGGATGTAAGAATCGCAAAAATATCGATACGTATAACTTTTGGTGAAGATTTGCTTCCATTTTGCTGAAGTTTGGCTTATAGTATTATTATTCGTCGAATTTCAATAGTCTTAATTTACATCTCAAAAGGAGCAAGACTGTTTTTCTTGATGGACTTTAATAGGTTAATGCTTTTCAATCCGTACATTTGAAGATTCGTTATTGTCGAAGTTTATGACTCTATTGTTTTTTTTTTTCTGAAAGAAAGAAAGTTGCTAATGAAATATTTTTTAATTCTTACAATAGTACCATAGAACATTGTTGGAAAAGCCCTCTGTTACTCAAATAAAAAAAAAAAAATTCACTATTGGAATAATGAGTTCTCTCAATTCATTGTTGCTTCATTGTTACCTGTTGTTTTAAGGAAACATTGTCTTTGTTGCAAATAAAGCAAATTTTTTTAATTAAATATATATAGATGTGTATGTATGTATGTATGCATTTATAAAAAACGACCTAAAAAAAAAAAAAAATTTAAATTCCATAAGCCAGGGAATTTTAAATTGAAAAGTTTTCTTACTTTTTGGAGATGAGTGATCCTGATCTAATAAATAGAATAACTGTAATAATGCTTTTTTTATATTTTTTGTAATGTATATTGAAATGTAATCTGTTATATGCGATTTTATTTCATGCTCTTAAGGGTACTTTATAGTTAATGGGACGCCAATAGTGATATGTTCGCTAAATCGCCAAATGTGATAACTTATTTATTTCACCAAATGTGCTGAACCAATAACGCCTTAAGGATAGTCATTCATAACTCTATAAGACTTTGTGCTGATAGAGCCCAAATTAATAACCCGAAAAGTGCTCTGTGGAACTAAAAAAGTAGGAAAATCTCTAATACAAAATCGAAAGAAATCTGAAAAGTCAACAACTGAAAACTTGAAGTAAATTATCTGCATTGTCTTTCAGGGGACATGAAAAAGGATAATATTTTTTTTTATCATGTGTGAATATAATGTCTTTTCATAAAGTTGTTTCGCCCACAAAAATGCACGTGTGACAAGTAAAACTCAAAATTGTGGGGGAAATAAGTACAAAGTTGTGTTCTTTTAAAAACAAAAAAATATATTTAAACTTTTGATAAAATACTAAAAACAGTAAAAAACAAAACAAAAATGTGAATTCTTTATGTATACATGAATTATTATTTAATATATTTTGAAATTTATGGAGAAGGTATATGATGGAATAAAATAAAATACTACGAATTTATTTAAGTTAGTAATTAAGTTAGATAAAGGGATGTTTTTTAATTTATCGTGAAAAAAAAAATGTAAAAATAAACATATGTGTTTGGTAAAGATGCGAGACATTCATCATTCATTAAAACTGTTACATTTTAATTATAATTAAGATTAAATGTGAAAAACAAAGGAAATTTATTCGGAATACTGTGTGCATTAAAAGATGTGATAACAAAAACATTTATTTTTTAAAAAATTAATGTTCCTTTAAAATTACCCTTTATTAAAAATATTCCTGAATAGCCTGTTGTCGTCATAAATCGAATTTTTATTATTAGCGTCATATAATGAAAAATTTGGTTAAATGTAACGCATTTTTAGATATCTTTGTTATGAAAATACACGTTTTGATTGGTTATTTCAATCTAATATTTCTGATTGGTGATATCAATATGATATTTCTGATTAGTGATATCAATCTGATATTTCTGATTAGCGATTTCAATCTGATATCTGATTTTCCCCATATTACTGATTCATAATTTTTTTCAGAATTGTGAAGGATATTTATTCTAAAATTTTAAAAAAGTGCTTTTATTTGCAAAGTAGGAAATTATTAGTGACTTAATCATAAGGTTCATTGCATAAAGTTCAGTAGAGATAAAAAAAATCATATTTAACATTATACATTCAACTGCCATTTAAGAAATAAAAGATAAAATATGTTCATGCTCGATAGAGTTGAAATTCTTACATTGAATTCCTCTCTTTTTATTTAAAGAATTAAATTTTTTATTTCAGTAGTATTTTTTCTCTTAAATAACTTCGCAAAATAAATCCTTATTTTTGCTTAAAAAAAAAAAATCTCTGGCGATGCAATTTATTGCCAAAAAGCAGCTCTAGAAGTTTTGCCTGTAGTAGAAATTTGTCATATACCGTAACCAACAGTCGAGATAAATTTTGATGCATGTTTGAAAGAATGTAAATCATCTCTGGAGATGTAAAAAGATGAAAAATATGTTTAAGCCAAACTGAATTTTCTATGCAGATTTCACTCTCCTAGATTAGATGTTTTGAGCCAAGGTATGAAGGCCCCAAATATAAAACCACGCTTACCACAAAGATTGTATACGCGAATATATGTATATAGATTTTTATATCAAATTTTCGATTGATTTTTCTTCAGCATTTTTTATTCGTTCCATGTTTCAAAATTCCTACCATTGATTTTATAAGTTGAATGAATTCGACTATTTTTGAACGTATCAAACTGTACAATAATGTTTTTGTTCTTCCTTTTACAACCAGAATTTCAGGTTCACATGTGTTATTATAATACATGTTTTGATTGGTATTTCAATCTGATATTTCTGATCGGCGATTTTAATCTGATATTTGATCTTCCCCATATTTTTTATTCATAATTTCTTTAGAATTATGAATAAGAAATATGGGGAAAATTAATGTTCCTTTATTAAAAATATTCCTGAATAGTGTGTTGTCGTCATCCATAGAATATTTCTCATTAACTTCATATGAATAATTTGATTAAATGCAACGAATTTTCAGAGACATTTGTTATTATAATACATGTTTTGATTGGCGATTTCAATCTTATATTTCTGATTAGCGATTTCAACCCGATATTTCTGTATGGTAATTTCAATCTGATATTTCTGATTAGTGATTTCATATTTCTGATTGTGATTTCTCTGATATTTCTGATTGATGATTTCAACCTGATATTTCTGATTGATGATTTCAATTCAATATTTCTGATTGACGATTTAAATCCAATATTTCTGATTGGCAATTTTAATCCGATATTTCTAATTGGCGATTTCGATCTGATATTTCTGATCGGAGATTTCAATCTGATATTTCTGATTTGCCATTTCAATCTGATATTTCTGATTGGCGGTTTCAATCTGATATTTCTGATTGGCGGTTTCAATCTGATATTAATGATTGGTGATTTCAATCTGATATTTATATTGGTGATTTTAATCATCTGATTTTCCCCCATATTTTTGATTCATAAATTTTTTAAAATTATGAATGATATTTATTCTAAAATTTGAAAAAAAAAAATGCTTTCATTTGTAAAGTAGGAAATTATTAATTACTTAATCTTCAGAAAACATAACATAAGGTTCAGTGGAGACCAAAAAAAAAAATCATATTTAACATTATACATTCAAGTGCCATTTAAGAAATAAAAGATAAAATATGTTCATGCTCGATAGATTTGAAATTCCTTTTTTTTTTTTTTTTTTTTTTTATAGAATTAGATTTTTGTATTTCAGTAGTATTTTTTTCTCTTAAATAACTTTGCAAAATAAATCCTTATTTTTGCTTTAAAAAAATCTCTGCCGATGCAATTTATTGCCAAAAAGCAGCTCTAGAAGTTTTGCCTGAAGTAGAAGTTTGTCATATACAGTAGCCAACAGTCGAGATAAATTTTGATGCATGTTTGGAAGAATGTAAATCATCTCTGGAGATGCAAAAAGATGAAAAAATGTTTAAATCAGACTGAATTTTCTATGCAGATTTCACTCTCCTAGATTAGATTTCTTCAGCCAAGGTACACGAATGCACCAGATATAAAACTACGTTTACCACAAAAGATTGTATGCGCGAATATATGTATATAGATTTTTATATCAAATTTCCGATTGATTTTTCTTCAGCATTTTTTATTCGCTCCATGTTTCAAAAATTCCTACCATTGATTTTATAAGTTGAAGGAATTCTATCTATTTTTGAGCGTATCAAACTGTACAATAATGTTTTTGTTCTTCTTTTTCAATTCCTACTAATACTTCACACTCTCCCTATATATATCTTGTTCAAATTTTCAATCGTTCATAACATATTTTTTATTCACCCACTCAAGTTTAAATACATTTTTTGGAACTTGCAGTGGATGACACTTGATGTTAATACAGTTTTATCAAATATTAATTCATTGATTAAATTTAATTAATTATTTTTAGGTTTTTTTTAGATTTAAGTTGCCTGTATCTAATAATAGATGGCGCCAGATGGAAGAGGAAAATTTCAACTTTATTTGTAAAGGACTTTTCTGGAATATAGTGAAAAAAAGTAGGAATTGACTTAAAATTTTTTTTTTTTATATTACTTGTTACAACCAGAATTGCGGGTTGAGCATATGAATTATCTTAGAACAATATGTTTACCTGTGATATGTTTGTTATATGTCATATGTTCACCAAAATGTGAACAATATGTTCACCTGTAAATGTTTGTATTTTTAAAAAAAGTATTAATAAATGTGTGGATATATCTAATTTTGATAATCTAAAATGGTTGGTATATTTGTCTCTCATTATTTTCTTCTAAGTAAGTAATTTTTGAAAGATATAACCTGATAGCTTAATACCGTGATTCAGTGTGGGCGCGTCTTCTAAGAAGGGCGTAACATATTTTTAGCAGAAAAATCAAAAAATACTAAAAGAATTAGAAGGTATTAAGACACGGAAAAAATGTCTTATGACATAATTGGCCTTAATTATCCTGCTTTTCAAAATGATGAGCTGTTACTCATTTCAGGGCTATAAAAGGTCAAGACAGAAATAGAAATAAATGGTCGTTACATTTAGAAGTAGAATTTTGGATAGGAGAGTTGGCAAGGAATTCTCTATTTTAAAGGAACGAAAATCTCAATTCTTTTCACAGCAACGGGCTTATTTAAAAGTGGGTTTTCTGCTTTGAAATCAGTTAGAAAATATTAAATATTTACATGGAACTAATCATTTGTAACAATGAATCCTGTTGACATTTTTTATTTTTAAATGTAATTATTAATTCAGTCACTTTTAAATGTCAAATGTAATGTAAGTAAGAATTAAATATTTGTTTGTTAATTATAGATAGTTTTTTGTGCACCTATTAATTAATTCCATGCAATTAAAATAATTTTTAGGAATTTTAATCTACTCTCTAACTTTTAATTCAAAAATTGTTATCGTTGTCGTATCCCCTGAAGACTTTTTCTATTTTCTAAATATATGTGCTAATTTTGTGTATCAAATACAGAACTAATACATGTAGAATGAATATATATATATATATATCTTATTGTATTATTAAGTTATATCTTATTGTTTATTACTATTTATCTCTACTGCATCAAAATGTTGTATAAAAATTTAAATTGTTGCTGTTGTCGTATCTCCTGAAGAGTACAAGAAAATATCGTGGTTCTCCCGAATAATATTGGCCATGTTGATTGTCAGCTCGTAGTATAAATAATGCTCCTCCGAGGGATGGTCCAGACAGGGCAGTTGCCCCATTTTTGGTATTTTTAACGCCACCAGCAGAAATGTTCATATTTTTGTGGTGCTTCATCCTTAATCTTGTGAGAGTAGTATCTGTTTTTCAGTCGACATTTAATTCCGCAATTTGGTATTTAGTCTCGATCTTAGAAGGAATTATGAGTTTAGATTTTGTCAAGGCATTTGCATCTGCAAGGGGAGTAGGAAAATTGTTATTTGAATTATCATAACAAATAAATTAGGCGAATGATTAAGACAATATGGTATTTAGTTTAATAAAAAGAATGCAGGATTTAATGGGTGATAGCAGTTTCTCTTTTATTAAAATAAGTGTAAAAGTAAAATGCTTAAAAACCACCTGTTTAATGTAAATGTAATAAATTAATTCTTGTATTAAATCATAAAATGAAAGCAACTTTCATAAAAATACATAATTAGTTCGACGAAAAAATGCAGTTTTACTGAAAGAGCAAAAAATTTTTTTTTATTTGTAGAAATCCCATATGATGATTTTAAAATAATTTTTATAGTCAATGTAATATTTTCACACTTTTATTAGTATTTTTACTCTAATACGTGCCTTCAACATCACTCATTGTAAAATTATAATACACTATTATTATTGCCTTCGAATGTCGTCCAATTCATTGATATGACCATTCGTTGATATGAATCATTGATATTTCTTGATATGAATCATTCGCCACTGGAAAGGCATATATGTAGGAGGTTCAATATTACCACGGGGGACCTGTTGCATAATGCTTCACATAATGTCATCATAATTTGAAACGTATACCCCCAAAGAGTGGCATCCTTCTGTCCTCTTCCTCAAGCCCAATGAAAGGAGATCAATCAAGACAACAGAATTATCATGTCCATGCCTGACTGGACACAGGACATTTCGATTTGGTCTTTCGATTGAAAATCCAGGTAAAGGTATGTATGCGCTAGGTATGCATGTTGCCAGATAACATATTAAAATGCACAATCTATTTGGATCAACATATATTTGTGAACAATTGAAGTCCCCGTATTGTTATTAGCAAACCAGCAAATGGAAATCATTTGACTAATTACTTGGTTTCTAAAAGGGAATAAAACACTGAAATAAATCATAAATCAATATAATGTCAAACATCAAATTATTTATTTGCTTTAAGTATACTGTATTATTTATTTTTCAATATATTGCTTACATTTATGTCTGCATTTAAATATAAATGAAATAGTTATATGATTAGGGCCTGATGGCCGAATGAATAGCTTTCTGTGGTCGCAGGTATAGGGGCTCGAGCCCCGGCGGAGCCATATATGACAGTAGGGCGTAGAGCTGACATCCTAGTCCGTAAAAAAGAAAACATCTCATATTTCGAAATCTGCCAATAGTCAGACGGCCTTGGCCCGCCCTGGGGCTAGTGCGTCATTGAAGAAGACATACACTCAACAGCCAAAACATTATGACCACCCCTACATTTTGCAATGAGCTCGCCTGGGTGACGTGGAAGGCACGTGATCAGGTGGAAGTGGTATTTAACTGCTGCTGGAGAGTCTGAAGAATCATTCTTTCACTTACTTCTGTGTGATGGGAAAGGCTGCGGATCTAAGCGACTTTGATAGAGGGCAGATTGTAATGGCTCGAAGGCTCGGAACAAGTATTTCCGAAACTGCACGACTCGTGGGTTGTTCGCGATCTACAGTTGTTAGTACTTATGCAAAGTGGATGAATGACGGTGAAACCAGCAGTAGACGACATGGTGTTGGACGTGCACACGCTATCAAAGAAAAAGGTCGTCGGAGACTGTCTCGCATGGTGAAGAAAAACCGAAGCCAGACAGTGGCTCAGCTGACAGTCCAATATAATGCAGGGCCAAGTAGAATAGTATCGGAGCACACTGTTCAGCCGACACTGTTGGATATGGGGCTACGCAGCAAACGTCCCACTCGTGTGCCTTTGCTGACCAAACGTCAGCGCCAACTGCGCCTGCGCTGGACCCGGGAACATCGTGACTGGTCCATGGATCAGTGGGAGAGTTGCCTGGTCAGATGAATCATGGTTTGTCATTCATCACGCCGATGGCCGTGTCAGGATACTCCGCTTCCAGGTGAACAGTTGCTCCCTCAATGTACAGTAGGTCATACATAGGCCGGTGGTGGCGGTATTATGCTTTGGGGGACGTTCTCTTAGGTGTCTCTGGGACCCGTGGTTGTGGTAGAGCAGACCATGAATGATACAGGGTATCTGAACATCATTGCGAACCAGAACATCATTGCGAACTTACATGGCCTCTGTTTTCCAGCTGGAAATGGAATGTTCCAACAGGACAACGCCCCTTGTCACAAGGCTAAAATTGTGTTGGAGTGGTTCCAGGAACATGATGCTGAATTCCAGTTAATGTCCTGGTCGCCTAACTCACCGGATCGCAATCCGATAGAACACATTTGGGATGTCCTGGGCGGCAGCTCAGAGTTCAAAGACCACCAATTCGCAATATCTCGGATTTGCGTGAACGTTGCTTAAACATCTGGTACAATCTGTCTCCGGCCATCTACCAAGGACTTTTGGCATCCATGCCAAGGCGGATTGAAGCTGTGTTGAGCGCCAAAGGTGGTCAACTCGTTATTGACAGGCGATCATAATGTTTTGACTCTGGAGTGTATATGATGGACCCTTTCAATGGATTTTTCATTTATGTGACCCAAGGAAAAGTTTGTATTAAATATATGCAATTTGTTATGACTGTGCTTCTCTGTTCCAGATCAAGATCCTAATGCACTAACATCTGTAATTCACTACCTACAGTCGTTAGTTTAGGCTGAAAAATAAAAGATCTTTTATAATTCACAACGTCAGTGATTCAAGCCAACAGTATACCAATTAAGTTATGTTTTTTTATACCCATGGCATAAAACTAACACAACCCTTAAGTGCGTTTACTGCTTTAAAGAGTTTTTGTTACTATGATTACATAAAAAACATTATAAATTTAAGATAAGGAAACTAGAACAAAAGATATGCGTTTAAGAAGTGTAGTGAAAACAAAAGATAGTAATAGTATAGTAGTAAAAAGTAGACCTTTTTTTCTGGCGATTTCTAATCTTTATACTTGCTAAAGATTTAAATCTAGATCACTATCACAGTTAATTACTAATAAAGGCACCTGTAAAACATTTTAAATAATTTTCATCCTTTAGAACACACCAATTTAGGATGCACGTCGCCTTTAATCTAATTTTGTTTTGTCCAGGTTTCTTTCACCGTCTTATGTTGTGTTTCCTACTTTTTAATTTAGAAGATGGTTTATTTTTTTTTTTTGCATCATAAAATTTTTATGTAGGCGAAAAGCATTTTTCAGTTGTTGTTTTTATAGAATAGGCTTTTATGAAATTTTCGGGACAAAAAATTCCCCGATTGTATGCAGAGGCCTAATTTTTATCTCGACATTTTATTTTTAGAATATAAACCGCTGATTATATACGAATTATGATACCAAAGGACGTCTTTTATGTTATATTTCTTTCATATAACTGTTATGATTCGTTCTTTATGTTTATAAAATTATTCATTTTCTATCATGAAATTTTTATCAAGTTTTGTTGACAAAAAAGCGGTGTTTTTAAGTGGTGGTTTTATAGTTTTTTATAGGTGGTTTTATAGATATATTTTTTTAAGTGGTAGTTTTATTTTTTTATGAAATTTTCGGGGCAAAAAATTCAACGATCGTATGCAGAGACCTAATTTTTATCTCGACATTTTTATTTTTAGAGTGTAAACCACGGATCACATACGAATTGCGATACTAGATAACGTCTTTTATGGTATATTTTTTTCTTATAACTGTTATGCTTCTTTCTTTATGTTTATAAAAAATAGTTTATCTTGAATGAAAATTTAATCATGAAAATTTTTTTTTTTTCACGTTTTGTTGGCGAAAAAGCATTTTTAGGTGGTAGTTTTACAGAATAGGTTTTATAAAACTTCCGAGAAAAATATGTCCGAAATTTGTACGCAGCGTCGTATAATTAATTCTCTCCCAAAAAGTTTAGCGTACAATCCACGGATTATAGACAATTACGGTTCCAGATGACGTCTTCTATGTTACATTTTTTTGATAGAACTGCTATATTTATTTCTCTAAAAATAGAAAACTGTTTATATGTGTTTGTGGCGTCTAATCTTCAGTGTCCTACAGTGGGGGGGACGGACATATCATGAGCGTACTCATGTAAGAAGGGAAAGGGGCAGCTTCTGTTGTGATGGAGCATCCATAGGTAGAAGTCTGCAGTCCTTGTCGCTGAAGAAGGAGGGTAATATCTTCCTGGAAGACTTTTAGGGAACTTCCCCGCATTTCCGTATCGTATGGGAGAAACCCGGAAACCCCACCAGGTAATTCCTAAGAGGCAAGATGTTGAGTATCACAAACGTCATCGTGTTTCCTCGTTATTTGAATCAATGTCTAAAACAAAGCCGCCAGCGGATGGAACCTCAGCCCTAATGCTCACCAACGACGCACGTTGCCACTGAATCACGAGTCGGGCAAACTGTTTATTATTATATAAAGCAAAATTTTAGCAAGTTTAGCTGAAAAGAAGCATTTTCAGGTGGCTGCTTCACAGAATTGATTTTTATGAAATTTCCGAGAAAAAATGTATATAGATTGCATGCAGAGGCATATTTTTCACCACATAATCCATTCCGTAAATTGGCGTACCAGAGGTAAGTAATTAAAAAATATGTTTTCCCCATGATAAGAATCTAAACCATGTATGCTTTAAAAAACTATTGCATGAAACTTTGATACTTCATTTATCTAACAAATACTTCTTCCAACACACCACGCCACTTTCTCACAGTATCAATTAAAGTAATAGTCACCATCCTTTTACTTTATATCAACCAACTCATCCCCGCCCTAGATCAACCCGGCAAAGTTAAACGGACTGAGAAAATGGGAGGTGTCCCACACTGATCCTTGTTCCCGAAAAGATCGCAGTTGCATGGCTTGTGGCTTTTGAATTAATGATCACCAGATGCCATTATGCTGCCCAAAATATCCTTGCCGTTAAGGTTAAAAGCAAAGCCGCAGAAAAGTCTTGAATCTTCCTTTCTACCTCTCCCTTCCCCCAATCACTGTTCTTGAAATAGCATAAGATTATCGATTATGCATTGCGTGTCAGGCAGGATTTGTTTTTCACCTGTCTACTACCTATGATAATAATGGTGTGACAGAAAAATCTCTCTAATTCTAGGAACTTCGTTCTTCAATTTTAGGTAGAATTGATGTGAAACGCTTCGTGGATCCAGTTAATGATATGCATTTGTTAATGGATAAGATATGTCCCAATTGCGATTGGCTTCTGTGATCAATGGGTTTAGGTTTTTAGAGAAATGTTTCGAATGCAGCAATAAAAATAATGATTTTCTGTGGGTGTAGATGAATGCATATGACGCTAATGCATTTTTGTTTTTAAGGTAATTATCAAATTAATCAAACGATTAAAATGAATGACACTTATGGCCTTTTATTTAAAAAAGAAAAATAATCAAAAAGAGGTAATAGGTGGGCCGATGCTATATAATTGATGGTAGGTGGTGCTAATGACAACCAATGAACAATAAATTATTAGGCTGACACCTATTGTTTCTTTTTTTTTTTTTTTTTTTTTTTTTTGTAGTTATTTCGAAGTTGTGTCATATTTTGATATTTTTCTCAATTTATTACAGTTGCTTTGATAAAAAAAAAAAATTTCAAAAGAAACTGATGTTTAGTATTTTCTTGGAAGTTTTTGGTCTTCGACTTTTAATCTTTTAATTTCTGAAAAATTTTAAGATGCAGGGCATTCAGGTTTAGACACAAAAACAACAATTTAAGAAAAACATTTCGGAAAAAAAAAAATTTTTTTTCAATCGACTTAAGTCTTCAGTCTGATATGGAGTTTAATATTGTTTCATAAGAGTATAACAATGCTTCCTCCACACATTGGCAACATCCCTTTGGCATTCCAGAGAAATGGTTAGTCGCCTTGAGACTCTCGTTCTAGAGGTAGTACAAAGCAACCTACGTCCCCGCCGAGAAATGTTTAGTTTATAGTCCCCTCATCCCAAGAGGAAGCGCGTCCCGGAGCATTAGCTGGCCTAGAGACTTTCACCCGAATAAGAAGTATATTACTCGCACCCTGCGAGAAATATACTTCTGCCAGTATCCGAGTCTCGTATTTTTGGCTTAGAAGTGCAGTCCTTCCGCGAATCTATAATTATCTGTTTTTAAATGCGTTAAATATTGCATGTCTCTAAATGTATGTGTGTGGTGTTTGTGCGTGTTTCAATAAAGCTGTGAGTTCTCCAACCTGTGCCTCAAGTATCTCAACCTAGCCACACCCAGGTACAAATCTAGTTGTCCCCACCTGCACACTACAAGGATAATAATATAAAACGAAATGAATTTTAATAAAACTGAGAATCTTTGAAAAATTTAAGAAAAATTAAATTTGTTGAAAATAGCTTTTATAACGCAGTCGTATATTTTAGACAGCATTTGATTACTCTTTTGCCATAGTTTGGAATTTTGATTTTTGTATAAGACACAGTACATTTTTATTGTTAAAAAAGAACAGTTTTCTAAGACAGAATTAAAAAAAAAAAAAACCAAGTTTTTATTTATAAAATTATAATTGCATTTATAGTAAAAATAAACATGTGCAAAGTACCAAAATCAACAGTTTTACACATAATAAAAATAGAAAAATAACAAAATGAAATTATAAAAAAAAAAAAAAACAAATGCACAAAAATGAGTAACAGTATATACTATGTATAGCAACATATATCTAAAAGATCTTTTTATCACAGTACAGAGATGTGCAAGCTATTCAAAATAGTTTTTTTCGTTGTTTCTATGACTTTTAAAGAGTCATAGAAGAGAAAAAAAGAATCATAAAATTTCTATGACTTAATTTTTCTTTTTTTCACTTTTGATACTGAAGTTAACTTTTTATGCTTCACAGAATACAACCGAATTTTTCTTGCAGATAATACAGAAGATTGAGTATACTACACAAATATTTGTCTAAATGAGGTAATATTGCTTAGCAAATCTCTACATAAATCGTTAAATTTAAATTCATTAATTCTAATTAATGAATATACATTTTTTTAAAGGTTGTAACGATTGGACGATTGTCTTTAGTTTCAATTCTTCTAATCAAACTCTTGAACAATATAAATTCGGCTCTTTTACAACATTATTTGACCTGTTGGAATATGAACAACTTGAATTTATTAATTTAAACAATTGAGTTCATTACATTTTGTCAAAATTTGACAGGAAATACTTAAAAATAATGAAGTTTAATTAGACAAGTAATATAAATTTTTCACTATATTGCAAAAAGTCCTTTATAAATAAAGTTTTAATTTTTCTCTTACATCTGGCGCCATCTATTGGTAGATACATGCAACTTAAATCTAAAAACTAAAATTAATTAATTAAATTTAATGAATGAATTAATATTTGAAAAAAAAAACAGTATTAGCATCAAATATCATCCACTACAAGTTGAAAAAAAAAAATGTATTTCAACTTGAATGGAGGAATAAAACGTATTTTATTAACGATTAAAAATTTGAACAAGATATATATAGCTAGTGGGTGAACCAATAGTAGAATTGAAAAAAATATAAGCGATGGAATAAGTATGACATTAACAATTAATTGCAGTGACTCACAAAAATATTCCATTGTATTTTCTATTGAAAGAGTTTGCTTTTGTTTTCTCTGTATCTTAAGAACTTTTCAATGAAATAATACTATGAAATAAGTTTGTTTTAAAAATGATTTTGAAATGAATGACAAAGAAAATGAATTATATATATTTAAAATAAAATCATAAATGATTTTTACGCCCATTATATATGTAGTATAAATAAAAATTGCAAATATTTCGTAATAATTTAATTTCAAGATGATTTAGGACAGGAGTGGCCAACACGTGACCAGTCTACAACATTTGTTTTGGTCCTTGAGATTTATTACACTTTTACAAAATATATTTCTTTTATACTGGCCAAAGTAGTGAAAACTAATGTAATAAAAAAATACAATATTTGTGCATCCATATATTTAAAAATTAACTGTTGTAATTATATGAAAAATTAACCTCGATTTTAAGATAATATTCTTGTGCAAACAAATATCGCAGTAGTAAAATAAATATTTTTAATGATTTCATTTTTTTATTTACTTTATATTTATATATATATATATTATATTTCATTTATATTTATATATATTTATATTTCATTTATATTTTTATATATTTTATATTTCATTTATATTTATATATATTTTATATTTCATTTATTTTTATATATATTTTATATTTCATTATTTTTATATATATTTTTATATTTCATTTATATTTATATATATTTTATATTTCATTTATTTTTATATATATTTTATATTTCATTTATAGTGTTATATATTTCTTTACAATGTGCGTTTAGTATCACTATTATTATATTATATATGTCTACTTGTAAGAATAACAGTAAACACAATAATTATAACTCATTATGTTTCAATTTTTCACTTCCAAAAAATGTCTATAGTGGTCTAAATCTAATAATTTTATATGCGGCCAGCGGAGTTATGATACATTTCCAAAGTGGCCCGCAAGATCATTTGGGTTGGCCACCCCCTGATTTAGAAAGAACCAAAAGCAAATAAGTTTAATAAAAAAATGATATGCGAAATATTTTTGTAATAATTAAAATGATTTTTTTAATTTTGTCTAATTTAAAAATATTTACTACAAAAATAAATTTAAAAAAAATTTGCACACCGCGAAAACGATATGAAACAAAACCAAAAATGATGTTTGTTGATTTTGAAATACTATTGTAATTTTCACAACTATTGCCAGATCAAACAATAGCTGTTTTTCATCGTTTTGGTTTCCAAGTTCGACAATGCGATTCACTGATCCACCATTTTCTTATGTCATAGTAAGAAGAGGGCTTCAGATCTGTCCTGTGCAACAAAGCACACAAATCACATTCTTTTTGATTGGCGAGTTTCACTGAATAGTCCTTCCTCCATCGGAAATAGTTGCTGTACATCTTTGAAATCCTTGCCAACGCCTGACAGAAAAAACGCCAAATGTTTGGAGATCTGGAAACTCAAAGCGTCTATGTAAGACATAGGTGGGGCAAATCTGTCGTAGACTGCACCACCAAACACAACTGGAATGATGTCGTACTTCAGAGTTCTGAAAAACTTCTCTGTGATGTAGTCTTTGCAGATGGTGTTCTCGAATGCCAAGAAAATTTGTATTTCTGGGCGAATTCTTGGAGGCATTTTTCTGTGGCACCTTCAGGACATATTGATGTACCACAGGTTCCGTAAACATCAACGTCGATGTATTTACGGAGTTCTGCAACGTAAGAATCTCGACCACCATCCGTAGGGCAATGGCTGCTCATCCACACCACAGATTTAGATTTATTGGTGAAAGACGAATACAAAGATTGCATGTCGAGCTTTCGAGATGGATAGTTCTGAAAAGAAACACAATTGTTATTATATGTATAAATATTATATTTCATCATAAGTTAAAAACTGTAACTGTTGCCTTATGGATAAAATAGCTCCACGTGCATAATATGTAAACAAGTAATTAAAAAAAAATTTTTTTTTTAAAGTCAATTCCTACTTTTTTTTTCACTATCTTGCAGAAAAGTCCTTTATAAATAATTTTCATTCATTTTTTTTAAGTTTATCTGGCGCCATCTATTGGCAGATATATGTAACTTAAATCTAAAAAAAAAACTAAAATTAATTAATTAAATTGAATTACTGAATTAATATTTGAAAAAACTGCATTAACATCAAGTGTCATCCATTACAAGTTCAAAAAATGTATTTGAACTTGAGTTGATGAATAAAGCATTTTATTAAAGATTGAAAATTTGAACAAGATATACACTCAAGGCAAAACATTATGACCACCTGTCAATAACGAGTTGGCCCACCTTTTGGCGCAACACAGCTTCAACCCGCCTTGGCATGGATTAATACCACCATAATATCAGTTAAATACCACTTCCACCTGATCACGTGCCTTCCACGTCATCCACGCGAGTTCATTGCAAAATGTAGGGGTGGTCATAATGTTTTGGCTCTTGTGTATATATGGGGAGAGTGTGAGCTAATAGAAGGAATTGAAAAAAAATCTTAGTGGAAGCCAGGACCCGATAATATAAATATCCTGTCTGCATGGGGTGAGCTGGCTGGAGGGAGAAATGTAACACCAGCAGTGTGAGTTTGCTTTTCGAATAAAAGAGTGTGTTTTTTTACAGTCCACTGTTGTGCTATGTGTTTTATTCTTAGACCATAACAATAACACTTGGACGTTCATATTTATTTTTTTCATTATTTTCTAAAAATTCGTAGCCATAAATTATTAAAAAGACTTTTTATTAATTTTAATTAAATAAAAAATCTTATTTTTTATTTCAGTATTAATTAAAATATTATTTTTTATTCCATTACATTTTCAAGCCGTCAGATGGCGCCAGGCACAAACGGCTTTTGGTGCCATTAGTCAAATTATTGCAGAAAAAAAAAAAAATGTAGTAAATTTGCAGTAGTACTTTTTAATTTCTTGTTTGCCCGCTGCATTAGGAAAAAAAAAAAAAACACTTTTTTTCAATTTATTTCCTAACTATCACTATTATATTCTTAAAAGTAAATTTTAACAGATTAAGTGTGAAAAAATACAAAAGAATTTTTGGATAAGAATGATTGCTTTATTTAGCCAATTTATATTAGTTAAGGCGAGTTATTTAAAAATATCAAATCTTTAATTCTGCATGAGTATTTTTTATTAATAAAATTACCGAAAAAAAAATGTTTTATTTTCTGTAACCAAGATATTCGAGCAAAGCAGAAAAGCAGATGTGGTATCTGCTAGTATAAAAATATTTATTCCGTTATAAATTTGATATATAACATTTTTTTCTCTTTTTACATCTATATCGGTTCTTTGAATCAGTATTATCAGCTTTAAATTTTAATTTCTTATTTGTGTAGCAGTTGATTTTGATTGGCCCTGAATGGAACAATAAGCTAGAAGGCAAGATGCTGGCCATCATAAACGAAATCGAATCTCCTCGTTCTTTGAAATAACGTCTACAACAAAACCATAATTCACGGCGTCTAAACGGCAGAGTGTCTAGTGTTCTGTTGCTCGGTAACACAGGTCTCGGTTCGAGGCTCGGCGGCGCCATGGATGTTTGTAGTAGTTCGGAATCCCCTATACGCAGTAGCCAGTCAGACTTCTCATCTACATCATTCCCAAACTGGTAGGGGCAACTCCCTAGTTCTAGGCAAGGTGGTATGGTGTAATTGTAGTAGTAATCACCAGCTGTAGATAGTGACACTGAGCCCCGAGTCAAACACTACGATTTCTATATATTATTGTTATATCACTGTGTTTCAGTCGTCACTACGAAAAGAGTTGTAGTATTTTTCATCTAGAAATAAGTCGTTTTAAAATACCCGGCATTTTGAAGATTCAGCGATATCTAAATTGCACCATGGGGGGCTGATTACACTACACAGAAATTTCCACCTCAATTTGGAATCAACAAAACCTAGAAAGTGCATCTGGAAGATTCACAGCTTTTCCTTCACTTTTACGGTAGAATTTTATCTATTTATTATGCCCTTTCCCCCACAATAACTTTTGGTTCGGTTGTTCTAGAACAGGGGTCTCCAAACTACGGCCCGCCAGCCAAATCCGGCCCGAAAGTGTCATCAATCCGGCCCGTGACAGCGAATAGCTTATTGTTGCTGTTAACAAGTTGGATAAAAAAACACAGAATGATAATAACTCGGTCTTATTGACTTGCTAAGTAAAGCTCAAGGACAAGCATAATACGCAGAACATTTAACTTAAGCATAACAAATAATTGAAATGAATCCCACTAACATTATCCCGCGGTTACCCTCGGTAGTTATGTTGGGGTAAAGAGTATTGTATATGTATGTATATCGATGTTTGGAATGTATATATCCTGAATCAAACATATGATTTCTATCTAGAAAATCCCTCAGGAACGGAGAAGCTGAATTAACGCAAATGAAACCGCGGGGTATCCACTTGTAAAAAAATACTAACGAGATTTGTGTAATTGTGGTTTTTCACTGACAATACTTTGTAGTCAGCAAGTATATGCTTCTGAGAGCGCGTACTCGGCGACTGGTCTAGAAATTGTAGATAAATGGCAGAAAAATTAAAACGGTTTTGGCCCTTGGTACGTACTAGAGTAAACTGTATGGCCCTAAGGCTGGAAAGTTGACCCCTGTTCTAGAACAATTTCCAGTCAAAGTGTCTTATTCGGAAATCCCAAGGATATATCACCACCCCACGACAGGCCCAAAGTAATGAACAACATTTAAAAATTACTTCGATGAAAACAATTTACTTACCCTGGTGACAGAACCATACTGTGCTAGAATATCAGAATCTGTTCTATATGTCATAGTCCAGTTAAACATGTTTCTCATGTGTTGCAATCCAGGGAAATCTGAATAAGGCGGAGACTCCAAACAGTAGAACACCCATCTTTGATGAGGATATCTTACAGGAGGCAAATCAGACAGTGACATATCTCTGGCATGGAAAACCACAGCGTCGCTTTCTTTAAGCCTCGACCTGTCTGTGGTAACTCGGCAATTTCTGCAGCGAGAACAGTACTTGAAATTCTCCTTGGGCAAGTACTCCCAGTATCCGAAAAAGGAAGTCCAGAGTAGTATAAGCTTGAAATCCTTCATGCTGTAGGTCTGGCAAGTGTCAGGTACAGGCGTCAGTGTTGGTGGCTTTGTGATCACGCCATAGGTAAATCTTTTAGGACGGTTTGTGCTGGTGGTAGATGTGCTTATATAGATATATTTGGTATTATGTAATGTTAGTACATGATGTGAGAAGCATTTTTGATAAATTCATAGGAATTTAATTTTCTAGTATCATTTGATGCCAAACCTTTTGAAATCCAGGACCAGTCTGGAGGTACAATTTTTATTTTAGAAGGCTGCAGAAGCTTGTTTGGAGTTTTATAAGTAGAATCATCCATTGTCAAGTCGTTTGAGGACGTAGAAGTCACTGCATTTCCGCCTTCCAGGTATAAAGTGAATAGTGCGCATGCTCCAAGTATTAAAAAGTGAAATGCAGGCATAAAAATCATGCGTCTTGGAAGACGTCTCAGGATTGGGATTTTTTCCATTTTGTTAAAAATGGAGACAACTCTTGAGTTGAGAAGATTTTAGGCATATTTATGTTTATTCTTCCTCTGAAAAGAAACAAAAATAAATCAAGGGTATTTAACTGAAAACTGCAATACAAATTTACCTATTTTAACATTTACAGAATATTTTTTTTTAATAAACAGCAGAACACGGAATCTGCAGGATAATAAAGATTGGGCGTGTCACAACTTGTTTCATAAATATTTCCTACTTGACTGAAGGAAAACACCCTTCGGAATTTCTTCATTTTTGTCATAATATAATTAAACAGAACGATATGTATTCAACAATGATATTGATTCTTATAATAAGATAATCGAATACAAATGCCATGATTTCTGTAATTTAAAGTGCTTTGTATGCTTATTATACAAATGCTTATATGCTTATTCTCTAATTTAAAATGCTTATATGCAATATAAAATTCTTCTATGCTTATTCTACACTATAAAATGCATCTATGTTTATTTTCCAACACAAAATGCTTATATGCTTATTCTCCAATATAAAATAGTTATATGCTTAACGATATTTCACAATAAAAAAATCTAATTACTCTGTTATTCAATATATAGAAACTTAAAGAGTATGAACGAAGTCTCTATATGACATCTGTTATATTAGTAATTCGTAAAAGGCATCTGTTACGTTTAAGACATATGACGTCTGTTATATTAGCCTTTCATAAGTTTATAATTCATTTATTCCTAAAAGTAAAAAATAAATAAATTGAATGATATGCAGTATTTTGAAGGTTATTAATTATAATTTAACTATAATTTGAATACAATATAACCATTAAAAATTAGAAGTAAAAACGCATACAACGAGTAATAAATTTTTTTGTATCCTGTAAATAATAATGCTTCTGTTTGAATGCCGTGTTGTTGTTAGCACCCGTAGATTGAAGGGGAAGGAAGCAGCTTCTGTTGTGATGGAGCAGTCTGACTTTGGCTCCGTGACGCTCTTACAATCATAGGAGACCGGGACCTACGGCTTAAAGTGGATTCCGAACCACTACAAACATCCATGGCACCGCCGGGATTCGAACCCGAAACCTGTGGCACCGAGCACTAGACACTCACTGCCATTCAGGTCCCAAATTTGTGAATGGCAACGGCACGCGGTGTTCTCAGGTGGTCATCCACCCAAGTACTGACCGCGGCCAATGATGCTTCACTTCGGTGATCTAACGAGAACCGGTATATTCAGCATGGTATGGCCGTTGGCTGAATGCCGTAAATAAGCATAACGGTTTTTGAAATTATAAAAATACAAATAACTCATTTTTATTCATGTTGTATCTTTACAGTGTAAGCAATTATTGAATATATATATATATATATATAGATAGATGATACTTAACTATAACTGATACCATGGTATATATAGGTACATGGTATATATATATAAAATATTCAGGTATATATATATATATATACCATGATATATACCTGAATATTTTTATTTTTTTTGGGTTGTAAAAAATCATATAAAGCAGTGTTGATAAAAAGAAAGAGGATTTCAAGAGTATTGAAGCAGTGGTAAATCATTGTTTTTAAATGAGAAATAATAATGTTTGGAGTACCAATGTATAGGATGATTTCACATTTTATTATAAAAAATTATCAGACAATAAAAGAGAACGTTGAATCATACACTGTAACAATGTAAAATGCACCTCAAACATTTGTAGAAAAAGCACTGTAGCTGTAATTCATAACCATATGAATTCGAGTATAATGTCTAATACATTCTTCATGTAATTCTGAATAAAATATAACAATTTTTCAAACAATAGAGATCCATTTCCTTTTAATAAAAGTGAAAACTCAAGAAAGAATGCGTCGCAAAAGTGATCGTGTACCGAAACATTTTCGAATTAATTCATGAATACGGTTGCCACCGACATGTGGTTTCAACAAGATGGGGTAACTACCCTTACAGCTAAGATTTCGATTGACATTGTTGAGGTGAAAACATTGTGCAACCATGTGGTTACCTGATTGGCGTGTGGTGTGATTTCTTCCTACTTAAAATCCAGAATGCATGTCGGTCAACTACGTTCTTTGCCTCTGAACTCTGGGCCGTCATTGTAGGATTTTGAATTTAGAAAAACTGCCGAACTTTATGCTAAGTTTGGGTGATCGACCTTAGCAGTGTGTGAACCGAGAGAGTTCATATAAGTAAAATGCCCTTTTCAGAACTCAATAAGAAAGTAATATTTTACTATTAATTTTTTCAATAATTAATTACAATAAATTATAAAACAACAGAATGAGTAAAAATAAGTTTTTGGCGTAAACTCTGTTGATTAATTTTAAAAACAATCAAGGTTTTCTTTTTCCACGCTGTATAACACGCTTTTAAACAATACCCTTTTTATTCCAAATCGACTTTTGAACAAAAGTTTCTTGATTAAGGGTATGTATTTTATTGTTGATTTTTTCAATCATAACATACATACATAATAAAAATGGCTTATTTTTATTTAGCCTGCTATTTAATTTAAAAATGACACAATTTTCTGTCCTTTGCATCCAGTATGGGGCCTGATGGCCGAATGATTAGTGCTCTAATGCTCGGAGCCACAGGTTTCGAGTTCGGTCCCGATCTAATATGAGTGCTGGGCATCGAACGCTCCTATATACCCCCGTCGGAACCCCAACCACACTATCCCTGACAAAAGAAAAATATCTCCTGTCTCGAAATCTGCCAGTATGCAGACGGCCTTCGCCTACTATGGGGCTGTTGCGCCGTTGAAGAAGAATGTATCCAGTATATATATAAATGGTTTTCACTCATACCGTCAAAGCTTCACAACCAACTCTTTTAGTTAACATCAGTAAATATGTCAGTTGACAGTTGAAAAAAAGACATATTGCTTTTAATGATAAATCACAATTACGATATTAATTATAAAAATTCTTATCTAAAACTGTATCTAATCTTTATCAAAATATAATATCTACATATTATAACTAGTCTATACATTAATATATGAATGAACTCTTCAATGTGAAATTTGCACTGTTTATCAACTACCGAATATAACTAACATGTCAATGGATATAAAAATGAAATATTTTTAATAAAATTTTAAGTGGCAAAATTAATAAAATACTTTTATATAAAAAAATACACGTTAATTTTTAATACAAAAATCAGAGAAATCTTGAAATTAATTATGAATAAAATTATTTTCTAGCATTTTTAAGTGCATAACGTGCATTTTACCTGCAGTCATTTTCATCTCACTCATCGACATATTTATTCTACATAGAACCACCTGCAGTTGTTGTGATCGTCAAATTTGTTTGCAATATGCATTGTAAATGAGGCGGGGGCGTAACTTGAACATAAACACGCGCAGATGCATCTTTTATTGCATGCGGAAAAGAGGAAGTGGTAAAAAGCCGGAATGAATCACGCCTGATGACATCTGTCAACTTGCAATTCATTCTGGAATAACAATCTTTCCAATGAACACTGGAACATGATCTATCAGATATTTAACAAGCGATTTTAAATATAAATGAATACATGTAACGCACGCGTGACGATTTTGTTGAAACAGTATTTTCATTCCAGGGCAGTAAATAGTACACTACACATTCCAAAGTACTTTCGAATAGATCTCTAAAGATCTTTAAAGATTTTAAATATAAATGAATATATGTAAAGCACGCGTGACGATTTTGTTGAAACCGTATTTTCATTCCAGGGCAGCAAACAGTACAGTACACATTCCTAAAGTACTTCCTTTACTTTTCCTTAGTACAGTACTTTCTAATAGATCTTTAAAAGACGATTTTAAATATAAATGAATATATGTAAAAACGCGTGACGATTTTGTTGAAATCAATTTTCTATTCCAATTCTACTATAATTGTTATTCTAAAGTATCATTATTATTTCATAGATTCAGTAACAATTGATCTTTAAAGACGATTTCTTTTATAAATAATAATCAAGCTGAATTTTGTTGAAATACATTCCAGGAAAACATTTTCCGCTTTTTTCTGACGATTTAAAATATAAATGTACTTTCCATATAATATGACTTTAATAATAATTTTAAAAATAAATGAATATAGTAAATAAATTTTATATTTCCCAGGGCAGGAACCAGGCTACTCATATCTTTTATTTTCGAGTACTTTTCTAACAGATCTTTTTAAAAAAGATTTTAAATCGGAAAATAAAAATATAACAAATAGTTTTTTTCTAAAACTTTTATTCATAAAAAATATGTATCATTATTATTAACGGTAGATTCATAACGAAGACTTGGCGGTTTTTCTTTTTAAATGTCGCCAATCTTTATTATTTGGAATAAAAAACATTTTGAAATCTGACGATTTAAAATATAAAGTGTTTCATATGATATTTTATTATATAATGGAACAAAAGAAAATAAATTTATATTTCCTATCGATGGAGACTATTCAAATCTTTAGCTGCGGTTTTTCGATCATTTGCTAACCGATTTTTTTTTCGCAACTGTACCTAACAAATATTTTTAAAACGTTTTTATTCATAAAATCAGATTTCTGTTGAGTTAAAAAATATACCTTCATGCGCTTTAATACTGACACAACTCGTAAAGTAATTTTTAAGATAAAACTTTTTAGACTTTTTGAAATGAGCTAATGGATTAATGAGTAAACTATAAGGATTAATGGGATAAAGCATATTGAGATAAACACATAGAAGAAGCCTAATTTTTTTGAAATGATTTTTCGCAATTTTTTTCAATTAAAATAATCACAATCTTCTATGTTTGCAGAAGACAACAAGAAGTTTTAATTGTTTTATCATATTTCTGAAAAAATTAATTATTTTTCTACAATTTTAAATTAAATTTCACTGACAAAATACGACATTCGATGAGATAATATTGTTAAAAATTTTACTTTTTACTGTTATATTTTTTTACATATATTTTATGTAATTTTTAATTAACACTGAAAGTATATAAGTCATCTAATATATGAGCTTTCATATTTTTTTTTTGCTATCAGTTCTGTGACTTTATAAGAAGCGATTTGAGCTTTATCAGAAACAGTCATTATACTTTTAAAAGAATTTTATAGTTTTGTTTGTTCTTCAGAAAATCTCTTGAAAAAACTTCTGATTTATTCAATTCCTTCTATTAGTTCACACTCTCCCTATATATATATCTTGTTCAAATTTTCAATCGTTCATAAAATACTTTTTATTCATCCACTCAAGTTCAAATAC
Organism: Caerostris extrusa; assembly: GCA_021605095.1. NCBI lineage: Eukaryota > Metazoa > Arthropoda > Arachnida > Araneae > Araneidae > Caerostris > Caerostris extrusa. The sequence goes on along the minus strand of BPLR01004030.1, from coordinate 20,376 downwards.
AGTTTTTTGAACTTGTAGTGGATGACACTGGATGTTACACAGTTTTTTTAAATATTAAATCATTAATTAAATGTAATTAACTCATTTTAGTTTTTTTTTTTTTTTAGATTTAAGTTGCAAGTATCTACCAATAGATGGTTCCAGATAAACTTTAAAAAAATGAATGAAAATTATTTATAAAGGACTTTCTGCAATATAGTGAAAAAAGTAGAAATTTTATTTTAATATTACTTGTTTTGTTAATCAGAACGCATGGTTTTAAAATATTTACTCAATTTACCGGGAATAATGAATTGTTTGTAAGTTTATATCTACATACTAAACATAGTGGCAAAGGATGGTCTTCACTTCTGGTCCAAGTGAAACCAAAGCTTAATTAATTTTCATTATATTTTGCGAGTAGGCCGCGATTGCGATTTTGTTTTCTTACTTTCACTTAACTTTTGTTCATTTGCAGAACCTTATTCTATAATATCACGCTTCTTTTTTGAGAAATGTGTCCATTTTATTTGTGTGTATTTATCTGAAAATAAGTAATATGCACATAACATCCATTTCCAACAATTTAAAAATAAATAATATACGCAACAAGAATACCACATGCCATTTGGGGTTTTCAAGATTTTCCTCTATACAAAATGCAAGAATGGAGCAGTGCACACTTCCTCACCTACAGGTGAACTGTTTGTTATGCATAACATGGTATGGAAAACCACAGCATCACTTTGTTTAAGGCGTGACCTTTCTGTGGTGACTTGGCAATTTCTGCAGCGAGAACAGTACTTTAAATTTTCCTATGGCAAGTATTCCCAGTATCCGAAAAAGTAAGTCCAGAGAAGTATCAGCTTGAAAACCTTCATGCTGTATATCTGGCAAGTATCGGGTACAGGCGTCGGTGTTATGGCTTTGTGACAACGCCATAGGTGAATTTTTTGGAGGACGGTTTGTGCTGGTGGTAGATACAGTGCTTATGTAGATATATTTGGTATTATGCAATGTTGGTAGTTGATGTGAGGAAGCATTCTTGATAAATTCATATTCAATTTCCTGGTATCATTTGATGTCAAACTGATACCTTTTAAATTCAGGACCAGGCTGGTGGTACAATTTTTATTTTAGAACGTTGCAGAAGCTTGTTTGGAGTTTTGTAAGTAGAATCATCCGTTGTCAAGTCGGTTGAGGCTGTAAAGTTCACTTCATTTGAATTCAAAATAAGTAATATATTAACAAGAATACCACATGCAATATGAGGTTTTCAAGTTTTTCCTCTATACAAAATGCAAGAATGGGGCAGTGCACCCGTCATCACCTATAGGTGAAACTGTTTGTCATAAGTGTGACACGAGGTCAACCGATGCACAGGAAATAAATTGACCATTTTAAATATGTTTAAGTAATTATATTATACACAAATTAATAATTAAATTTACTAAATACATTATACAAATACACAGTCCAGTCACATTAATGTGACCCCCTGTCAAAACCAGAATATACACTCTTGTATATTCTGGCTTTAAGTGAGTGTGGAATGACTATTAAAATGTGGAATTCTTTATATACACTCCACTGCAATGTGCTGCCACCTGTCTTTTGTGATTGGTTATTTCACGTTGACGTCGAAAGTAGGTGGTGGTCACATTAATGTGACTGGACAGTGTATATTTAAATAATATCATTTCAAATAATTATTCATAATTTGTAATTCAAATAATACCATTGGAAATATTGTATATGCAAATAATTGCAATGTGTAAAAAAAAAAATTTAATATCTATTTCAAATTAAAAAAAAAAAAAACAAACAAATAAATTCATTAACTAGAAAGGTAACACCATAAAGATATTAAATCTGACAGACAAAAACTTAATAAAAATAAAACAGAATAAATGAAATTTCAAACATTAAAAATAAAAAAAAAAAAAAAAATAAATAAATAAAAAAAAATAAAATTAAAAAAATAAAAATAAAATAAAATATCAAATAATTAATAAACAAGTACTAGACATCAAGTTAATAATTACTAAATGACATGACTTGATGTTTAAACAATGACTAAGTGATGTCAATGACTGTCAAATGATGCCAATGATTAAATGATGTCAATGACTGTCAAATGATGCCATTGATTAAATGATATGACTTGATGTCTAACCTTCCATTAGACATCAAATCATAATTATTAATAAACAGGATAATATTCCGTTTGCTATATTTTATAGAATTAGACATTTCAGAAACAACTTTCCCATTACTGCATTTTATGCCAATAAATGAGGAAATCTTTTCAACAACAACAAAAAAATTAACAATAATGAAATTCTAAACAGAAATGTCAAAAATTAACGAACACTAACTTAACAAACCTAAACGAATATGCCAAAACTTAAATATATTCCGTTGTCTAATATTATAAACACAAAAAACTTTTTGTGTGTTTTCAAACTGATGATGGAAATTTTGTAATGAACACAATATAATTGTCATTGAATACCTGACATATTAGAAAAGAAACATAAATAAAAGAAATAAAAAACAATAAATAAATAAATAGAAGCCACCAAGTCGCCTATGACAGACATAACAGAATTTATTGTGTATTTTAATGACATCATCTCGTCAGGAACATATTCTAACGTCAACACAATTTGTCTATTTTAATGAAGAAAATAAAACAAAAACAAAAGAGAATGAATTTCCGCCATACGAAAATAATACGTAACAAATCCAATTTTTTTTTTCACATCTAAAGTTTCATATTATACTACGTATTCAAGTACTAAACCTCTAGTTATTAATGAACAAAATATTATTCCACATATATTTTATAGAATTGCATACTCTAGAAACATCTTTCCTATTACCGCATTCTATGCCAATAAGTGTTGAAATCTTTTTCAACTACGAAAAAAAAAAAAATGACAATGAAATTCTAAACATACGAATATGTCAAAACTTAAACGTACATATTATCTTGTTTAATATTACAAACACGAAAGCTTTTGTGTGTTTTCAAAATTGATGAAGATTTTGTAATGAACAGAATATCACTGACATTGAATATCTTAAATATGAGAAAAAGAAAACCTAAATAAAACAAATAAAGAAACAATAAATAATTAAATAAAAGACACAAGTCACCTATGTTGACAATACAAAGTTTGCTGTGTATTTTTAGTGGCCTTGTGTTAACGTTAGAAACATAATCTAACGTTAACACAATTTGTTATGTATTTTAATAAAGAACATAAAACAAAAACAAAGAGAATGAATTTTCCGCCATACGAAAATACGTACCAAATCTGAATTTTTTCTTCACATTTAAAGCTTCATATCATAATATTATATGTTCAAGCACAAAACATCAAGCCATTAGTTATTAATGAACAAGATATTATTCAATATATATTTTATAGCATTGGACACTTTAGAAACATCTTCCTATTATTTCATTCTATGATAATAAATGAGGAAATCTTTTCAACTACGAAAAAAAAAAAAATGATAATGAAATTCTAAACATACGAATATGTCAAAACTGAAATGTATTCTTTTGTCTATCATATTATAAACACGAAAACTTTTGTGTGTTTTCATATTGATGATGGAGATTTTGTAATGAATAGAATATCACTGTCATTGAATATCTCAAATATGAGTAAAGGAAACCTAAATAAAACAAATAAAAGAACAGTAAATAAACAAAAGCCACCAAGTCGCCTATGACAGACATAACAGAATTTGTTGTGTATTTTAATGGTCACATCTCGTAAGAAATTTATTCTAACGTTAATACCCATATTTATTATTTTAAATAAATTTTTATTAATAATAATTATTAAAATATTGAATATTTTATTTTTACTAATCCTAATAACTTCTTTTTTATTCTCTTTCCAGAGCAAGTGCTCTGTTAAATTTTTCTTCTTTTAAATTTTAAATTATTGGATATCTATAATTATGTAAACTTTTAAAATAAAAATTATGATATGGAGGTACATGATATTACCCTAGGTACTCCAAATAAACATCAGACGTTACGTTGCGTAGCGTTTGTCATGTAATTTAATAAAGAAAATAAAACAAAAAAAAGAGAATGAAAGTTTGGGCATACGAAAATAAGTACCAAATCTTTTTTTTTTTTTTTTTTTTTTTTTTTTTTTCCACGTCTGAAAGATTCGCAAATGCAAACTTTTTGGATGTTGACAGCAAATGTTTTTCAACTACGAAAAAAAAAAAATGACAATGAAATTCTAAACATAATGAATATGTCAAAACTTAAATACATTATCTTGTCTAACATTCCAATCAATCGAAACAATCAATCTTCGAACGAAAACTTTTGAGAGTTTTCAAATTGATAATTGAGATTTTAGAGAATATCACTGCCATTGAATATCTGAAATATGAGAAAAGAAAATCGAAATAAAATAAATAAAAACAATAAATAAATAAATAAAAGTCACCAAATCACCTATGACACACACAACAAAACTTGTGTATTTTAGTGACCTCATCTCGACAGAAACATATTCTATGCCAACACAATTTGTCATGTATTTAGATGAAGATAATAAAACAAAAGCGAAGAGAACGAATTTTTATCCATACGAAAATACGTACCAAATCTCAATTTTTTCACATCTAAAGATTCATATTATATATTATAGTATATATTCAACTACTAAACATCAAATCCATTAGTTATTAATGAACAGAATATTATTCCGTTTGTTTTGTATTTTATAGATTTGAAAACTTCAGAAACATCTTCTCGTGCATTGCATTCTATGTAAATGAATGAGGAAATCTTTTTCAAACCAAGAAAAAAAAAAAATGATAATGAAATTCATAGGAATATGTCAAAACTAAAATATATTAATGAATACAATATCATTGCGATTGAATATCTCAAATATGAGAAAAGAAAACCTAAATAAAACAATTAAAAACAATAAATAAATAAATAAAAGCCCCCAACTCGAATATTACAAACATAACAAAATTTGTTTTGTATTTTAGTGAGGTCATCTCGACAAAAGCATATTTAAACCTCAACACAATTTGTCATATATTTTAATTAAGAACATAAAACAAAAACAAAGAGAATTAATTTTTAGTCATACCAAAATATGTACTAAATCTCAATTTTTTTCACATCTAAAGATTCATAACATTATATTATATATTCAAGTACTAAACATCAAGCCATTAGTTATTAATGAACAGGATATTATTCCATATATATTTTATAGAATTGGATACTTCTAAAAAATATCTTCTTTTGCATTCTATGCCAATAAGTGAGGAAATCTTTTTCAACTACGAAAAAAAAAATGATAATGAAATTCAAAACATACGAATATGTCAAAAACTTAAATATACTTTTCTTGTCTAATATTACAAATAAGAAAACTTTTGTGTGTTTTTAAATTATGATGGAGATTTTGTAATGAAAAGAATATTATTGTCATTGAATATATTAAATATGAGAAAAAAAAACAAAATAAAACAAATAAAAAACAATAATTAAATAATAAAAGCCACCAAATCACCTACGACAGACATAACAAAATCTGTCGTGTATTTTAGTGACTTCATGTCGTCAGAAACATATTCTGATGTTAACACAATTTGTCATGTATTTTAATGAAGAATATAAAACAAAAATAAAGAAAATGAATGTTTATCCATACGAAAATATGTATCAAATCAAATTCTTTATTCACATCTAAAGATTCATATCATTATATTATATATTCAAGTACTAAACATCAAGCTATTAGTATGAATGAGATGTTATTTCGTTTGTTATGTATTTTTATAGAGTTGGACACTTCAGAAATTATTACCTTCCTATTATTACATTCTACGCCAATAAGTGAGGGAATCTAATATTCAAAACACGAAAATTTTTGAGTATTTCCAAATTGTTGATTGAGATTTTGTAATGAATAGAATATCACTGTGCTTGAATATCTCAAATATGAGAAAAGAAAACATAAATAAAACTAATAAAAACAATAAATAAATAAATAAAAGTCACCAAGTCTCCTATAACAGACAATTTTTTTGTGTATTGTAACATATATATGTGTATTTTGTGTATTGTAACACATGTATATTTTGTACCTCAAAATTTGTTGTGTATTTTAGTGACCTCATCTCGTAAGAAACATATTCTAATGTTAATAAAAATTTTTATGTATTTTAATGAAGAAAATAAAGCAAAAGCAAATAGAATTAATTTTTAGCCATACGAAAATACGTACCAAATCTGAATTTTTTTTTTCACATCTATGGATTCATATAATTATATTATATATTGAAGTACTAAACCTAAGTCATTAGTTATTATAGAACAGGCTATTATTACATATATATTTTATAGAATCGGACACTTCAGAAATATTTTCTCTATTATTGCATTCTAAGCCAATAAACGAGGAAACTTTTTTCAACTACGGAAAAAATTATAATGAAATTCTAAACATACGAATATGTCAAAACTTAAATGCATTCTCTTGTCTATTATTACAAACACGAAAACTTTTGTGTGTTTTCAAACTGATGATTGAGATTTTGTAATGAATAGAATATCATTGCATTGAATATCTGAAATGTGACAAAAAAAAAAAAGCATAAACCAAAACAAACAAATAAATAATAAATAAATGAATAGAAGCCACCAAGTCGCCTATGGCAGACATAGCAAAATTTGTTGTGTATTTTAGTGACGTCATCTCGTCAAAAACGTATTCCATGTGAACACAATATGTATTTTAATGAAGAAATTAAAAAAAAACACATTTTAGCCCTACGAAAATATGCACCAAATCTCAAAAAACCCCAAAAAACAATGAAATTCTAAACATACGAATATGTCAAAAAATGTATTCTTTTGTCCAATACTCCAAACACTAAAACTTTTCAAGGTTTTCAAATTGATGATTGAGATTTTATAATGAATAGAATATCATTGCATTGAATGCCTGAAATATGAAAAATGAAAACAATAAATAAACAAGTGCCACCAAGTCGCCTATGACAGACATAACAAAATGTGTTGTGTATTTTAGTGAGGTCATCTCGACAAAAACATATTCTAACGTCAGCACAATTTGTCATGTATTTTAATGAAGAACATAAAACAAAAACAAAGAGAATGAATTTTTATCCATACGAAAATACGTACCAAATCTCATATTTTTTTCCACACCTAAAGATTCACAAATGGAAACTTTTGGAATGTTTACAGCAATGATGATTGTGGTTTTGAAATGCTCGGAAAAGAGTACCGTTATCTTATCCTGCACAGCTGGTCTAAAAATGTTGGAGAAGATGTTTTCTCTTGTTTCCTGTCGTAAAAATTTATTTGCAGTGCTAAAGAGATGCCATAAATAACTCGTGTTTTACTGTTTTTCTCTTTTTTAATAAAGATTTTCGCCTGCTAATAAAAATCTGTTGGAGCCTTCAGAAAATGTATATGAATCTTTTTTGTAATTTTTTTTTTTTTTTTTCCATGTAAATCGTTGCTTTAAATCTTAAAGAATTTTTTTTAAGTATAAATTAAATGTATATCTAAATTTATTTTATTGAAGAATATTATTTATTTACAGAATACCGATTTTTCTAATCTCCAAAATATTTTGCTAATCGCTTTACCCAATTTCAATAATTTTTTTAACATGTATATAAAAGCAGTTCGTGAAATTTGTTTTTAAATTTTTAGGGCTTTTTTTGAAAATTTGAATAATATTTACTTGAATCATTTAATTTCAATTTTTAAGTTAAATAATATCATTTAATTTAATAATAATTATTTTTATTCTAAAAGAACAATATATTAATTACTGTTTCGTTTTAAAGGTATTGTTAGTTAATGTTTTATGTTAAAGAATTGACAAAATTCCGTTTTAGAATGTGCCGAAAATTTAATTTCTGAAATAGTTGTAAAGCAATGCATGACGTATTAAAAGATTTACTATTTTAGTGCTGTTACTTTTGTTTTTATTGTTAATTTATGATTTCTTTTAGCAAATTTTCTGGGGTTTTTTCCCGGAATAATTTTCTGACTCCTTATATAAGAAAACATTTTGTTAATTTTTTTAACTCGTAGTTGGGTCAGAATTTTAAAATTTTTAATAAGCATTTATAAGTGTAAAAATAAAAAAATTATTTAAATTTTTGAAAAAATTATTTATAAAAATAATTAGTAAAAACAAATTTATTTATGTTTAAAAGTGAACGAAATTTCAATTCTTGTAGTAAAATTTTAAACAAAGCTAACTAATATATATATGCGAATATTTTTCTATTTTGCAATTTATCTTAATTGAAACAATTGAACTGTTCATATATTTAGATAAAAAAATGCAAGAAAATCAATCAAAATAATTTACAATTAATTTTTAGTTGAATACCTTTTGGCTTTTATAGTAGCCCGTAATCTTTGTGGCATGAATTTGACTATTTTCAAAGTAGTTAAATTCTAAATAATTCTATTCTTCTTGAAGAACAATTTTTGGATCATCTTTGTCAGAAATCATTCTTAATCTTATTTTGTTATCTAAGACATTCCACAAATTCTCACTGCAGTTAATATCCGTCTAAAATGGAGAGAATTAAAGAAATTTTGGCGTGCTGTCCAACACCTAGGAGCCTGATGGCCGAGTGACTAGCGCTCAGTGGCACAGCTTTCTGGTTAGAGTTCCAGAGGTGCCAAGAATGTTTGTAGTAATTCAGAATCCATTTTAAACCGTAGATCTCGGTCTGCTATGGCTGTTGGGCGGCGGATTGACAACCCTACCCCGTAAAAAGAAACCATCTCCTGTCTTGAATCCCTTGGCCCACCATGGGTCTGCTGCGCCAACGATGATGATGATAGAACACAAAAAGCCATAGTTTAAGATCATTATTCAGTATAAAAACTTATTGACGATTGAATACCACTTTTACAGCACTTGACAGTAAATTATTCTTTCATATATCAATGCACATATTATGATTCTTTCACCCATCAATAATGGACAAATTCTTTTTGCGTCAAAAGCACTTACACAACTCCAAACAAGTACAGAATCACCTCCGTATCTCACTGTTGGAAGAAGATTCTAAAGAACAAAGAATGATTCATAACAAAGAATCATAAAAATCAAAGAGCACATTCATGGTATATTCTCTAACAAAGAATGATTGGAACCCTGCAACTAACATTTCCATGCATGGGTCCGATAGTCATCTGCTCCAAATGGAATCCTGATTGAAGCGGGATTGATAAAAGATATGCGATGTCAGTTTACTGACAGACATGACGATTGGCTAAAGATGACCATTGGCAGGATGACTAAAGATGACCACCGCACAAGAGAACACACACCAGGGGTAATGGCTGAGTGCCTCAGCAAAGACTTATTGGAACCCTACCCTAATACTTCCATGCATGGGTCTGATAGTCATCTTTTTCCGAATGGAGTCCTGATTAAAGTGGGATTAATGAACATTATTCGATGCCAGTTTACTGACAGCCCTGACGATTGGCTAATATACCACAACAGAAGATTGTCGATTTTGTAGGGTTAAAGTCAAATGTCTTAAAGCAGTTATGGACTTAATCCCACGTCAGACAACCACGGTGGTATTATGAAAGGTACACAAGTGGTATGGAAGAGGTTGTAGTCCATTTGCATTGTATGACAGACAATGCAAATGGACTACAGCCGTGGACGTGAGGAAGTTCGGGACTTTCGCGCAAACATATGATCTTGCCTCGTATTTGACCACCTTGAGAATCCAAAAAAATGCACTCCGCTAATGAATTTTTAGCAACAGATTTTGTTACCAGCACCTACGCAGAGGAAAGTTCCCCAACGTGAAAGTAACGCAGCACATTGTGTGATATGATCAGCAAGCTTCATGCATCCCGAGTATGGCTATAAGGTGTTCGACAATAATAGTAATGACACTATTGACTGAAAATTCAAAGAATTTCAACGTCGACTGCGAAAAATGACAAACTATTCGCAATTAAACAAACCTTTTCAATACGACCTTACGAAATACAAATGTATGGCCGAAGTTTATGGCTATGCAAATATAATCATTTGCATTGTTGGCATAAAATTTTCGAGAAGATTAGTTTTTTAAAGTGCTTCTTGTTTTCTTTTTCTTTTCTTCTTCGTTCTTTTTCTTTTTTTTTTTTTGCGAAAGAGTGGAGCTTTACATAATCAACTTCTAAAAATAAAAATAACAAATAGTGAGTTGAAAATCAACTATGAACAGTACTAAGAGGTCAGTATGTGGTCTGCTTGTCCACGGTATGGTCTACGACATAAAAACTCTGCACAGCAATAAGAGAGCAATGAGTGGAATTCGCAAAGCGAATAAAAGAAAATTGCTAAGTATTAGTCCTAAAAAATTATACGAGTTCACTGTGCAAAAGTGGAGTTCCCTTGTACTATTGAAAATATATGCGAATTGGAGCATGAGTAGTTAAATAAGCAATGAATGCATAAAATTTTACATTGTAAATTAATATGTTTCTGAATATATACATTTAGAATTGAATGTGTTTTGGCTTTTGATTAGAGACCACAATTTTTTTTTTAAATAAGCAATGGATCACAAGCTAAAGCTTTTGTGATAAAAAAAGAGTGAAAAAAAGTCATTTATATTTCATGGAAATATAAGTAGAATTTTATCTATCTATATACAAATGCACTTTTAATTTTTACATATTTACTACAGGATGAATTGCATCCTCTGATAAATCCTGGATTACGGGAGTTTTTGCATATTTACTACAACAACAGAGATACTTGGTGGATTGACATTAAACAGCACATTAAATACATGCAATTGATTTTTGTTTATGCTGTAGTTTTACACATTAATATAGCACGCCATTATTGAAAAAGTATATTAATTATATTGCATCTATCTGATTATTTTTTGTTGCAGTGTAGGATTGTGTTGAATGGAGGTGAGAATTGGCCATTTCTATTCATATGAAGTTATGAAACATGAGGCATCGTGGTACAGTATGTGGTGTGGTACATCGTGGTACAGTACGTGGTATGGCACATCGTGGTACAGTACGTGGTGTGGTACATCGTGGTTATAGTATGGTGTGGAATGCGAAGTTTTGGGGAGATAGTACCTCCCAAACGTACCTTCCCGATTTTAGGAAGATGATCGAAACAGAATAATTATTGATGTAGAGCTAAGTAATAATTTTATTAATTAATTATAATTTATTCAACCTGAAAAAATCAAAAGAATCAAATACCAGGTTACTCGACATCAATAATTAATTTAATATTTCCATTTTTACATTAATTTAAAATTTTAACAGGAAAACATTCTCAAAGCATTCACTGTCATTAAATAAAATTAGTCAAATCAATCAATCGCAGAATAAATATGTGTAAAAGCCAATGGAATATCCCATTGCTTTTACGCGATAATTTGTTTATCTTGAATATAAACGCCCACAAAATAAATTGCGTCTTTGCTTCATGGTTTGTTTGTAGTTACGAGTGATTTTCTACGCAAAAAGGGTTAGATCATTATTCCAATATTTGAATAAATTCTGACAGACAATAAACAAAATCGATAGCCACTTTGCTTATATCAAAAGTAGCATTTATTATATTTACAATTGCAAATTTATTTCAAAAGGAAAAAAAAAAAAGCATTTTAACCATAAAAAAATCAATATATTTTTACTTTTTAAAAAGAATTTCTGTTAGTTTAAGCACGAATCTTCATTATATGAATCAGAATCCCTCCCCCTATAAAAATAATCTTTGTTTTAATTAATTTCAAAATGTAAAAATGTTAATTCATATTCAGTTTAAATTCAAAACAAGAATAAACACACTCAATGCATAGTAACAAGTTTCCAGAATTTTTCTTCCTTATAATTTAAATTGAGAGATTTGCTTTGATTTCAATTGCAGCTGCAGTCAATGCTTAAAAAACACAAGATTTAGTATCCATAAAGTCTCGCTTCGACTTTTCAACTGCCTATTGAGGTTTTCCGCGTTTTCTCCAATACAGTACATAAATACAACTGCAATCTCTAAATATCTTCCAAGAATGCTGTAACGTCTCGGCCTATACTAGAACTAAAATGGCTTCAAAAAGAGGGCCATTTTTAGGTTCATGGGAACACTTTTAAATTTTATTTGTAAGCATTATTTCTATATACAGAATTCTATTTACAATGAAATTAAATTTTTCGTAAATTTGTTCTTTCAGTACTGTTTGGAAATATTCTTGCAATTTTCTATCAAAATTTTAAGCCAAACTATTTTTTCTTTTTATCTTTCTTTTTATCTTTCTTCTTATCTTTCTTCTTATCTTTCGGCGACGGTTTCTTCTTACTTTTAGGAATGGCGGCGAGATCGTCCGGTCGCCATTTTACCTTCTGAATTATCTCAAACATATTCACCTGGCCCTCTACACTGAACGCGTTCGCAACTTCGACTGCTTTTGCTTTTTGGACAGCGAGATTGCTGGCAGGCAGAGCTCTGGCGAATTCGTCCGTGGTCATGTGGACGACTCGTTCTTTTTCGTCCTTTTTTTTGTCCCTCTTCTGCGTTCTGAAGAGCTTCTTCTGCTTTTTGATTTATGAATTTGGCGTGGATGTCTCTGAAGATGTGCTTCAGCGAGAGACCCTTCTCGTCGGCCAATCTCTGGATGAAAACCATGGCACTGGATTCAGTGAGTACTTCGCCTTCAGTGCTTTCTGCCACAGGTTGACTAGAACGGGGCAAGACATCATAGCGAATCTCTGATCCATATATTACCTTCACGTCTCTGCCAGCCTTCTCATACTTGGCCAACGTTTGGACAAATTTCAAATTGACTCTCATTTCCGTTATGTCCAAAATCTTCACGTTTTCTCCGAGGCAGCTCAAAATGGCGCTGGAACCCTGTCCCTGAAACTCGTTCTTGCCGAGCTGGAGGATTTCGAGAGTGGAACACTTTTAAAGATGGCGCCAAGACTATGGCGCCCTTGTTGGTGATGCAATTGCTGCTGAGATCGAGTCTTTGCAGAGTCTTGTTCCCCGGAGTCCTTTCGCCAAAGCCTCCATCGCCTCGTCGTTGATTCCGTTTTTCGAAAAATTCAGATATTTCAAGTTGGAATTCTTTAGGGCGCCGAAGAGACCGCTGGATCCCTCTTCGAAATGATTGTAACTCAAATCGAGATGCTCCAACTCGCTGCACTTACTCATGGGAATCCCAAAGGCCGAACCGCAACCGGGACCCGCATCGTTCTTGCTCAAGTTAAGCTCTTTCGTCCTGTCAACTTTGGCCAGGTTAACTGCTATCTCGATAAATTCTTCGTTGCCGAGGTTATTGTCTGACAGATCCAAAACTTTCACCCAATAGCAAGCTGCGATCAGATTTCTCAACGGTTCCAGGCAGTTTTTGTTTATTGCATTGCGCACCAGGATCAAACTTGTAATGTGTTCGTTGATTTGTAAAAGGGAAGTGATTGCTGGCAAGCTCTTGGCGCCAATTTGATTGTAGGACAGGTTCAGTGTCTCCACCGATTGGCAAGCAACCAGAGCTTTCGTCACTGCTATTATTCCCAGAGATCCAATGCACTGGTAGGAAAAATCCATCGCCTTTCGTCTCGACGCCATTTAAGAATGTCGAACTCGGTGGTACATGTAAAGCTTTGCAAAGTTTGATGTAGACGTCTTTGATGCCTTTTTCAATCGTTGGAACCTCCATTTCTTGAGCGGCGGTTGGCAGATTCTGCAACCTTTCGAGGATTTCCTTGATGGTTTGCTTGAAAATGCTTTCTGCGTCCTCTTTGGTTTCCTGTGGTTCATCAATTGAAGTATCACTCTTTGAAATTTCCTCATTTTCTTCAGTAAGTTTGGTTTCGGGTTCCGTTTCTGCTTCGTCTTCGAGATCCATTTTCAATTTAGTAGTAGTTTAGATAAACAAAATCTGTGATTTTATTTTAATTCGCAAATTTTCTTTTCGGTACATATATACAAAATTTTAATGTGTCCTTGTTTTTAAGTCAATTTGTTTTTTAACTTAAAAATAATCAATGCTAACTTATTTCAAAAATTTTAACTACATAATATTCTCGTCCAGATAAATATTGTTATTATTTATTCATCATCAGTTTGCTTTCGCCAGCAAATGTGAGCGCATGTTCAATAATTAAATTATATTTACTTTTTTATGTCTATAAATAAATGTTTTGGTTTTATTTTTTTCAATTCCTTCTATTAGCTCGCACTCTCCCTATATATATATATATCTTGTTCAAATTTTCAATCGTTCATAAAATACTTTTAATTCGTCCACTCAAGTTCAAATGCCTTTTTTTGAACTTGTAGTGGATGACACTTGATGTTAATACAATTTTTTTTTAAATATTAATTGATTAATTAAATTGAATTAATTTTATTTTTTTAGATTTAAGTTGCATCTATCTACCAATAGATGGTGCCAGATAAACTTAAAAAAATGAATGAAAATTATTTATAAAGGACTTTCTGCAATAGAGTGAAAAAAAAAAAGTAGGAATTGACTTAAAAATTTTTTTTATATTACTTTTTTATATCTATAAATAAATATTTTGGTTTAATTTTTTTATTCAGATTGTTTATTCAATGTTTTATTCGGATGATTTCTACGGAACATATTAGGCTTTTCGAGGCTAGAAAATAGTTAATAAGTGATAAATGGCAGTTAAAAATTGTTTCTAATTGTTAATTACTAAAAATAATTTTTGTTAGAAACCCCAATTATCTGCCATAATTATTTAACGGATTAAAAAAACCACCACATTCGAATGTTTTGAGAACAAGATTTTGCAAAATCTACTAAGACGCCAGTTCGAAACCCGATCCTGCATTCATTCCCAGTCATCATTTCTTTCGTCTAGCACAGGGGTCTCCAAACTTTTCAGCCTTAGGGCCATACTGTTTACTCCAGTAAGTACCAAGGGCCAAAACCGCTATATTTTTCTGCCAGTATCTATAATTTCTAGACTAGTCGCCGAGTACAAGCTCTGAAATTAGATTTTTCAAAATTATTTTGATACTGACATTGAAACCCAAGCCCCAGTACTTCAAATGGAAACTATTGATTTACAGTACAGTGATATAATTAAGAACAAATATCAAAACTCATCTTTGTTGGAGTTTTATAAGAGTCTCCCAGTGATATAATTTGATAATTTACATAAATTTACTCGTGGACTGTTTTTTGTTTTTGTTAATATTTACTTGTGTGAGAAAACATTCTCAAAAATGAAGTACACAAAGAATGTTTACACTTCTAAGTTAACCTATGAGCATCTTAAAACTCTTTTAATAATTGGTACAAGTAAAATTGATCCACAACTACAAACTATTGTCAGTGAAAAATCACAATTACATAAATCTCATTAGTATTTTTTTACAAGTGGATACCCCGCGGTTTCATTCGCGTTAATTTAGCTTTTTCGTTCCTGAGGGATTTTCAGGATAAAAATCACATGTTACATTCAGGATATATACATTCCAAACGTCGATATACACACATATTTACCCCAACATGACTACTGATGATAATCGTGGGACGTTCACTAGTTTATAATGTTAGTGAGATTCATTTCAATTACTTGTTAGTTGTTATACTTAAGTTAAATTTTCTGCGTATTATGCTTGTCTTGAAGCAAGTCAATAAAACCGAGTTATTATCATTCTGTGTTTTTTTATCCAACTTATTAAAGCAACAATAAGCTATTCGCTGTCGCGGGCCGGATTGATGAGACTGTCGGGCCGTAGTTTGGAGACCCCTGGTCTAGCAGATACTCCGCCACTTTTGGGCACTGCCTTTTTTTTTTCTTCCTTTAATTTTTGCCATTGGTAATTATTATTGCCCTTTATTATTTAAATAAATCTCTAAATATGTTTTCTCACCAGCAAAACAAAAGTTAAGGTTCTAACATACTTCAAAGACGACGACTTCCAAAATATTTGTTTCATTTATGTATACGAAAAAATTTACGAACCATTTCTTTGAGCTGAAACTGAATTTTTCTGTCATTGATCTAAAACTTATACCTCGATTCAAATTGTTTTTAAAAGTAGATAACGAATGTGCGGCCTTTTTGGTATGAAATTTAAAATTAAAATCTCTTTACAACAGCTTCAAAATAGAATTGAATTCGTCTAAGAGTCGCCGTCCGATGGAATTGCAACAGTGGAATGCTCGCATTATTAGGGATCTTCTTCCGCTCTCTCTCTCGCAGCTTCCCTCCCCCTCTCTTCCGCCCCATCCCGCCCCGCCGCAGCAGATATAAATTAGATACATAAGTGCAGTTCACTCCAAGGACGGATATTTTTAGAGTTCTCCAGTCTGTGACAAATCTAGTCCAACCAGTCTGCAGCAGACCTTAATTATCCCACGGTGTGATACACGAAACCACAAGGGGGCTGACCACAGGAGGAAATCCCGGCTCAGTCACATCAGAGAAAATACAACACTTCTTATTGACTCGTCTTAGAACTCTCTTCTTTCTTCTCCAAAACTCCCTTTAAGAAAATCTGTCATTAGGTTAGCATCCCTCACTTCTCAAGGAGTAGACACTTTCTCTCCACCAATCATGATGCAACAACTGAAGGCGTAGTTCATATCTCATCTGTAATTGTTACGACCTGTGAAGGTCGAACAGACAATCGCTAATTTCATGAGGTCTCATTATCCATGACGCTGAATATCTGCTATCAGATTTGAGTGACAGGTTGTTCTCATTAATACAAAAACTAAGTGGGTGTAATATAACTATCCATCTACTATTGTCTGCTATCAAATTTGAACCTGTTATTATGTATTGTTAAAGAATTCGAAATTAAATTATTCTTCTCTCCTAGGAATGAAATGCTACAACTCTTCCCTCCTATGCTACAATGCATTATTTTAGGGAATACCATTGACACATCAACCTATAATGACATCCGAAATTTATCAGTAAAAAATCTTTTTTTAACATCAATTTGAAACTGTTGTAGTATAATTTTAAACAATCGAAATGAATAAATATTTTCCCCCGCATTTTATATAAACAAACAATTCAACTTTATCAAAATAGCTTCATAGAATAGTTAACCACTAATTATTTATGAAGTAGTAGTTTTATCATTGAAATAGGATGAATAAAAATTAACAGATTTAATAAATTAACAAAGATGTGCAGATAACGAAAAATTCCGTAGGCTAGAAAATTGTTCAGGTAATGACAAATTGAGTTTATATTAAAAACACAATATATCTTGTTTTGGAAAAATATCACTAAAAGAAAGTGAGTAGAAAGGGCCTGATGGCCGAGTGGCTAGCGCTCTGGCACTCGGTACCACAGGTATCGGGTTCAAATCCCGGCATTTACCCATGGGTGTTCGGAATCCACTTTAAACTGTAGGTCCCGGTCCCTATAGGAGCGGGGGGGGCGTTGCTACTCCGCGTCAGTGGCTTATCTTCAAGTTACACGCGCCCCTTGGGTAGAGCAAAGTGAGTAACATCTATGCAGCCTTATGGCATAAAGACCACGGTCTATTTGCCGGCTGCATTAGAAAAAAAAAAAGTGAGTAATCAAATATTTAAAAAAATGAGAAACATTTTAACTATCAATTAAAGCTATAATTAATACATGCATTAACAAAACATAAAGATTTAAACAAGAAATACAAAATAGCTTTTAAAAAAAAAAAATCTGTTTTTATCTACTGGTATTACATTTATAATCTAAAAGAGTTTCCTTCTATTGATTTTGAGATTAAATCTTATTAAATTACATCGCAACATTATTCAAATGTATGCAGCATTATCAAACGACTCGCAAATGATTATCATTTAGAAAATGATAATGTCAAAATGAACAGTTAAGTAGTCCCAAAAGTGTCGTTTTCCTAAAATAATTGCGACATAAGTCTGGACGTAAGCGATTCTTCTTCCTGCGTTAGAAGTATTTTTGAAGCATATTTGATTTTTATTCAAAATATGTGCATTTTTAAACGATAAATATCGAATTTAAATTAGTTCTTTTAATGACACTGATGCTATTGAAGAGACCATATTGATGGAATAAATTTCGACAGATATCGTATGGAGAGTGAGAGAGAGCCAGAGAAAATATGCAATGTTTAATAGCTGATTTTAAATTTTATAGCCAGTTAATCACGAAATCGAAATAAAATATCAACTAATAAATTTATATAGATAAAATAAAAATAGTTAAATTATTATTATTATTATTAGAAATGCTTTTAAAAATAAACAAATTATATGATAAAACTATTAAAAAAATGCAAGTATATATATTCGTATTCTTATTTGTCAGAAAATTTTCACATAGACAAATTATTTATGCAAATTGTTAGTTAAAATGTTGCTAAAATGAATTAACTTTTTTATTGTCTAGAAAAATTTAATATGAATATATATTTCATATCATTCCCTTTTTTTATTATTCACAACATATTCGCTTTAAATACATTAATATAATACGATGATATTAATATTGTTTACAAAAGTTTTCTAATAAGAACAATTAAATCCATGTTTTTAAATTGCTTATTAAAAAATTATAGTATTTAGATGAATATATCGATGAGTTTAAAATTTGTTTATTAATCATTATGCTACATAATAGGCACAGGAGCTTTTTTTTTTATGCGATCATCTCCAAAACCTCCCTTTAAGAAAATTCTGTCAAGGGGGGTGAGGGATCAGCTTCCTTCACTTCTCACAGTAGTCGAGACTTCCTCAGCCTATGGTCTATCACCAATTCATGGCGTAGTCTATATTCCATCTATAACAGACATTCGCTAATTTCATGAGGTCTCATTATCCATGACACTGATTATCTGCTGTCATATTTGAGAGACAGGTCGTTCTCATTAGTACAAAACACTAATTGCGTGTGATATAAGTATGCACAACACTGCTTATCTGCTGTCAGATTTGAGTGATAGATTGGTATTATGAACTTTTTAAAGAATATGCATTCCTTTCCCTGGGAACAGAAATGTTTATCTCTTTTCCGTGAGAAAAATGTTACAATAACTCTATCGTAGTAAAGAAATTCCCAATACAACAATCTGGATAGGTTAGTTATTGTAATCGAACTGAAGTTCGTCTGCATACGACAGTTTTGACTGAAAATATTAATGAGAATGTTAAATTTTCGTCAACTAGAATTTGAGACTTTTGGCTAAATGTTCTATTACTTGTTCTGTTACCATGTTCTATTACGGGGTCATTTTAAATTTGAACTCAAAAATAAGTCTTGCTATGTCCCCTAAAGAGTAGGCCTAAGTCGCCTATTGGAAAGTCGTAAATCCTTTGATGAAAATCTAATAGAACCATCTAGGTAGAATACTTGTTATAATCGAACTGAAGTTCGTCTGTACAGAGTTTTGACTGAGAATATTAATGAGAATGTTAAACTGTTGCCAACTCGAGTTTGAAAACATTTGGGCCAATTGTTCATCTGTTACCGGAACATTTTAAATTTGAACTCAAAATAAGTCTTGCTATGTCTCCTAAAGAGTAGGCCTAAGTCGCCTATTGGAAAGTCGTAAATCCTTTGATGAAAATCTAATAGAACAATCTAGGTAGAATACTTGTTATAATCGAACTGAAGTTCGTCTGTACAGAGTTTTGACTGAGAATATTAATGAGAATGTTAAACTGTTGCCAACTCGAGTTTAAAACATTTGACCAATTGTTCGTCTGTTACCGGAACATTTTAAATTTGAACTCAAAAATAAGTCTTGCTATGTCCCCTAAAGAGTAGGCCTAAGTCGCCTATTGGAAAGTCGTAAATCCTTTGATGAAAATCCAATAGAGCAATCTAGGTAGAATACTTATTATAATCGAACTGAAGTTCGTCTGTACAGAGTTTTGACTGAGAATATTAATGAGAATGTTAAACTGTTGCCAACTCCAGTTTGAAACATTTGGCCAATTGTTCGTGTGTAACCGGAACATTTTAAATTTGAATTCAAAAACAAGCCTTGCTATGTCCTAACGAGTAACTCTACATTCGTCTACCGGAAAGTCGTAAATCCTTTGATGAATGAACGAAACTGACAGGCCGACCGGTAATTCTACTACCCTGAAACTGACAAACGAAACTGTATGCGTTCGATTTTCATCCGACCTGCGGCAAAACTAGTTTGATCGGACAGCATTGAGAACATTCCCATATTAATGTGGGATTTAGTTATCCGCGGTGGGGCCTCTGAACATACTTCAAAGAAGATCATGACTTCAAAATATTTGAGCCTTGTTTGTTTGCTAATGAAAAAAATTTTTACTTTTCAACCATTTCTTTGAGTCACGAAACTGAATTTT